>JAYEVD010000439.1:0-103967 GCA_036346405.1 Phyllostachys edulis | reverse complement strand
TAGAGTTTGACCAAGGCTTTAAAATAGAAATAAAATTCTATAAATTCTGAAAATTTTCAGAGGGGTTCTTGGGACATCCTAGTACCCAAAAAATCTTAAACATCACTGTTCAAGGTTTATTTTCTTAGTTTAAATTCAAAGCTAACTTAGGTTATTGATTTGAGTTTAAGTTTTACGTGAGGTCAAAAGCGAGTTCCAAAAATTTGGGAAAATTATATTTATTAAGTGATAAATATTATAGTATTTGAATAAATTATTTTCGAGAGAACTTTACAAGCATTTGTTTACATCTTCTTTTTAGAGCTAGGTTTGAGTTGGAGGTTTAACATTTGTTTAAGATTTTTCAAGTGCAATAAAATATGCACATGCTTCAAAAATAAAATGCATCTTTGATGAGATGCATACTAAATATCATTAATTAACTTGGGGATGTGACATTTTCTGTTGATTCTTTATGTTACATTATGTTGGATCCACATGAAATTATGCAAACTACGGAGAAAGTTTATGTAATTGCATGTTAGAAATCCTTGTTTAGTGTCTAGACCCACGGATATAAGTTTAATTTGATTGGAGATTATGGTGTAGACAATCAATTTCTTGTATATCGAATATGCATAACTTGTGATAATATGGATGAATTAAAGCTTACTGTTTTGAACAACAATTCTTGTATGATGAATCTTGTTCATTATGGGAGGAAAATAAAATTTACTGATCATTCAATGTGTATGTGTTCATCTCTTATTGCACCATCTAGTATTGATAATTTGCATAATGCTGTTGTAGTATGGGCCAATTTACAAATCTTTTCACCATTGCTAGATGAATTTTCTCTAACTCGATTGAAATATGATTATATGGACGAACTTTGTTTTATTCCAAAAGTTATAGATTTGCCCATATGTGCTACCACTGCAAGTTTATAACTTCAGATATTTGAATTGCATAAATGCTTCACTTACATTTGCAAAACTAGTTGCAATAATTGATGTGTGAGAAATTTTATTTTTCTTATTAACATATATGACTGTCGGTGTTTTAGGACCGAACTTACGTAAAGATTGTTTGATTAGGGGTTCCTCTATGCTCAAAATCACACGGAGATGGAGACCACGAGGATTTTTATCTGAGTTGAGCCTTCTCTGGAGAATAACAACCCTACTCCTGTGTGTATGTATTGAGTATGCTGGATTACAAGATGGAATCGAAGACTAGAGTATTATGCTTCTAATCTTCTCTGGGTCGCCTCTTTGCCCTAATGATCCTTGCCTTTTATACCGTCTCCGGGGTGCACCGTTGGATCTTCAGTATAAAGGTTACATTAATGCACCAGATCGTGGGTATTCTTGGAGGTTATTACGAGGGGTTATGCGTCCCCACGTCGCCAGGCAATTATCATCATAACAAGGAGTTAAATCGTGTTGTTATTCGAGGGAATAACAGCGTAATTGATTGCTCATATCCTTGGATACGGTACATAAGATTCCTGATCGACTAGGCCCACATGTGCGTGAGTCTTGTCGACTAAGGACTGAGTCGTAGAAGGACTTACGACCGGGCGGTGGTAAATGAAGAGCCTACGATCACGGATCGGTCATAGTAGAGCTTACGATCACGGGAAAGTCATAGAAGAGCTTACGACTATGGGGTAGTCGTAGGAAGACCCACGACTATAGGGTGGTCGTAGGAGAACTTACGACCTCCAGCTTCTCCCTTATGAATATTAAGGGGTATACTCAAGAATTATATGACGTCATTATTATCCATAATATGAATTATAAATAAATGATTAAATGAGGATTGCTATATCCTCGTCATCTAGCCCGACTTAAGCGAAAATAACTTACTTGAAGAAGGAAGCGTTAGATGGTCTTCTGACCCGTTAGATGGTCGTAGAGAGGTGGTCGAAGGAAAGACTCTTCGACTAGTGTTTCATTGACGGAAATTTACTTGGTCAAAAAAGTTGTGGAATAACCTTGTGACTTTCAAGGTGGTGGTAGGAGATCTAACGATCACCGAGTGGTCGCAATCTTGTGGTTGGAAGTAGATTCCTTCCAATCAGCTTGCGTTGACGAAAAAAGACTTAGACAAGAAGGTAATTTAAGCTGAGGTGAAAAAAGCGATGTAGGACCAGGAAGGCGACTAGAGGGGGTGAATAGAGCGCTTTCTCTATTTTTCACCTCGATCAGACTCAACACTACTTTCACTCCAATAGCTATAAAAGCTATGAAGATGCGTATCTGAGCCTGACGGATGACATGTGTTGAATCCAGTCAAACCCTTAAAACTCACAAGCACTAAGAAAAAAGAAAAAGCCACGGTGAATACCTAATCAAACACAACAAGCAAAAGCCTCAAGTTCGCATGAGCAAATACCTCAAAACACATAGCAGCCGGATAAACAAATCCCCAACAACAAACCACTAGAAACTAGATCTCTCTGCCTACACAGAGACCAGGCAGGTAGACCAAGTGGCTCTGAACGAATGAAAAGAAATACAAGAGATAAAAACTTGCTTGCAATCCAATCAAGCAGAGGCAAACTGAATTCTCGAGGGACAAGCGCATACTGAAGAAATAGTATTTTTAGCACTCTGGTAGCTCTGATTTCTTAGTGCACCACCGCCAGGACTTTTTCTCTGGGGAGACGACAATCGCCCAAGCAATCGGTTTCAGGAAAGCCTGTGACGCAATGACCCAGCTCTACTTTTCTCCAAGCACGAGGCCGCCAAGGGCATCTCAATCTCCGGAAGCAGTATACATAAAACAGTTTTTCTTGGATGACGACACGCATCAATTCACAACTCCAAACCGACAAGCACAGGCGCAACATTGAATAGCACTCAAAATAAAAAGCTGGAAACATGAACCAGACAATTTCACGGTAGGCGCTACCACGACCCTACCTCAAGATTGATGAGGGACAGTGCTTGATCAATCGACCGAGAAAATAAGCTGAGGCGAAAAAGCTGACAAACAACGATTCCTTCCGAATCGATTTCCACGCAACAAATGGCGGCCAAATAAAATAGAACTCAAGCGGTAACACGGTTCATAGCTCAACGCAAGAGGAAACAAGAAAAGATTAGTAAAAGCAGCATTCTTTGTCAAGATCCAGATTCTATAGGCGAGAACACACGCACGCTCTCTGAGCCGCCATGAGTCCTCTCTGTCCGGAGATGGGCCTTGCCGACTTCTTTTTCGAAGCGAACATGGCGCGTATTCTTGCAACTCTCTCTGAGCACCACACAAAAGCAGTTGGTTTATCCTCTTTACGCCGGGCGCGCCACCCCTCTGATTTTTCAAGCGGCGCGATGACGCCTCTCTTTCTCCGATTTTTTTAGAAGCTACAGTGCTGAAACTACTAATTTTGGGAGCTCCGCTACCTGGCGCCGCCAAGAGGCAGCTTTTCAGGAGAAGCAAATTTTTGAGGACACAGCGTCGCACCAACAAACAGGCCAAGGCAGGCAAATAATGCAGATCAAATCAAACAGTAAATCAAGATTTTTTACACGAGGCTGCAAACCGATAGGAACAACCTAATGCCATAACAATGAAAACTTCAGATCATACAAAAGTACGAGATTACACGCAAGAGATTAATGCCGGCGGCTGCTTTATCAGTTTGCACATCACCTCCAAGCGCTTAGATTTTTGGGGTAGAACCGGGGCGCCTTGACTATAGCCAATTCTGCGAGGCACTACGGGTAGGCATACAAGCCAGCAGCCTCTCTTTTTCTCGTGACCCTATTCACCGGTATTCTGGGCATGCCAACCTTGGCGGCGGACTACAGGGCCGCGACCACAATGGCTCCCAAAGCACCCACCAGAATATCCCATCTCCTATTCCTTTTATATGATGACTCTTAACCTAAAACCCTTTTAGAATTAGAGCTAAACCTAATGGGCTTAGTTAAGGCCCAACATCAACGGAATACACATGCGCATCTCAAGCTATTTGTCTTCATAAATCGATTGATCTAAACCGCTTCACCATAAATGCAACGCCCATGGCTTAGTCAAAAGATCACCAAGATGGGATTTGGTAAAATTACCAAAATAGCCCTTCTCGATCCTTCTCCAAAAGACCGAGTCCATCTGTTGAAGCAATCGCACTTGCTTGCCCGCGTGTGGGTTGATCAACGGCTCCATGTCGTCAAGTCTCTCGTCCGGATCCACCGGCACCGCGAGCACTTACCCAGCGACTCCGGCAACTTGATCCAGCGAGTCGCCGACCGAACCGCCCGATTCGGTTATCCTCAAATCCATTCTGCGCCCGCTTGAGTCCTCGACCTCACGGCATCCTTGATCGTTACGGATCTCGGCTCTCCAAGCTTAGTCCGATCCTCCTCGCCGATTGACCGTCATTGACACGCAAGCCACACCTGCGACAATAGACAAGCAAACCACGAATTCGAAACAAGTTCTTCACAACTTGACCCACGTTAGTGAAAACATGCAACATGCAACACATATGCATTAACGAATATGGATATGACCTATCCCAAAAACAACTCACCACTTAAATCAACATTGACAAAAAGCGGAATCGGGGCCTTGACACTGACAGATCTGAAACTTTGTAAAACGCAGCGTGAAACTTCAAACCAAAAGCACCATTGCCAATTGTTTCATCATCCTAAGATCATGGGTATATCCCCATGATATCCACAAACAGACCTGACTTCCTCGAGCAGACAAATTTAAGAATCTCAATCGACTCTCTTAACTTTGTCTGTTGGAGTAGTTCCTGAAACGTTGGCAACTGTTGGGTAGCCACGTCTTTTCAATTTGGGCGATGGGGTTATAAATTTTCACCGTGGTAAGGATAAAGTCTTTACCTTCCCCAAATTGCTCTTGTTGTTCAAGCTTTCGAGTTCTCCGCCGCTGACCAAATCAAGCCCTCTTCTCCAATCTCTCCACATCAAATCTTCGACTTTTGGGAGAAATGGCGGGCCAGCTTCGATGGGCTGAATCGAGAGATGAGCGGCCAAAATCAAGCTTTGATAGACTCAGAAGATCTGAAGGTAGAATTAAGTGAGATGGATTGAAATTGCATCGGGCGTGACCTTGCCGTCGAAGGAGATGGGGCGGATCCTATCTTCGGGCATTACGTGAGTGTGGTATTCGATTACAGCTCATCCTTTTCTCACATTAGTACTCGAATACTTCCAAGTGGAGTTGGTGAACCTTGTTCCCAACTCTATCACAATGTTAGGGAGTGATTCGTGTACTGTGTGAGAGCTTACACAGGATTTCGGGCGTCTGGAGTTGTTTTGGTACTACTACGGAGTGACCCAACTAAGCGGAATCATGCATTGGTTGTAGTCTGAAGCTCTCTGACGGGAAGTCGAAGGAGTATATTCAGATGTTTACACGTCGTCGTGGTGGGGTGGAAGAAGAATTGGTTCTATTGGGAGATCACTGCGAGAATGACCTTTCCTTCTTGGGAAGCCCGTGAGAATGTTCAGCTTGGGATTCGATTCCCAAGGATCTCGTGGGATCGCTCCTTTCATTCGAGCTATTGCGAGACTTGAAGGAAGAGGATTTATTGGATGGCATGTGGTGAAGGATTTCATCACGCAGCATATCGACCCTTTGAAGAAGGGCTCATCGGATGTGGAGGTACTCGGGCCCAATGGACTGGAGCAAGAGACTCGTGGAGGTAAGTAAACCTTGAGCTTTATCCTTCTTTACATTAATTTTGATTTAGGCTTTCTTGAAAGTTTCCTTAACCTGCGAGACCTCTCACAGAGAGATTGACACTCGGGTCAAGCTTATACGTGAAGCGCCAACCCATGTTGTGGTGCCTCCAATCTTGGTGACTTGTCTCGAGAGGACAAGGTGGGCGCCTAAGGTAATCTAGCGTTGATTTCGTTTTAGGACTTTGTAGTCATAGAAGGACTTATATTTGAGTGCTTGATCATAGGAAGACTTACGATCGAGGTTACGATTGTAGAACTTCGACCGAGGGTTGTCGTGAAAAAGCTTACGACATGGTAAATAGTCGCGAAGAACTTCGCGACAGCTTCATAATGCTTCTCTTCCTAATTTACTGCGAAAGTAGGCATGGAGAAGCAGATTAGAGACTGAAGAAATCGAGCGATGGTCGTCGATGCAGCCATAAGCGATTTGTTTCTCCTTCGACCAAGAGACGTCGACTCGTGAAAGTCGCGGACAAGGGATGCTCAAGTTCGAGCCCTGCTGTTGAGCAACGAGATGCTCCTTAGACCGGGAGGAGGAAGCTCGCGCCAAAATTGTTGATGAAGTGCGGTGCAAGCTCGAGCTCAGCTACTCGTATGTACCTTTAGCTAATCTTGTCGCGGAAATAATTGCTATAGAGGAAGCAATGTGGCGGGGAATAGCAGAAATATTCAAACCAGGACCCCCCAAGACCAAAGGTACCCTTCTATTATGACGATAAAACCTTCGCGATTTACGCCTCTCGTAGCTTTATCAGCGATTAGAAAAGAAAAAGCTGGAAGAGTTTCATGTCTTTTAATGAAGAAGGCTAGCTGCGCCCAGCGATGCCGTGGTCGAGGTAATCTTGCCTTGGTGGTTGAGGCTGATCTCGACCACGGGAGAGCAAGGGCACAAGCGATGGTGCTCGATCGGGACCTATGACGGGCGTGGTCGTGGCCGTTCCTCAACTTGAGTCTCGACCAGGCGTGGTTGAGAAAAGGGTTAATTCCTTATTTGCCATTGGAAGTTGGCGAGCTCCCTAAAATGTCATCATAAAATTTCTCTTCCCTCCATTGCCACTCGATCTCAACTTCTATCCCCATTTTGCCATTCCGTGAGTTGACCGTTGACTAGGCGTTGACTTGACCATAAAAAGCGATTTTGCACCTAAGTGTCTTGAGATCTTTAGGGAATTGTTTGACATAGTAATATAGTTCCAAAATTATGAAATTTTTAGGGAAAGTTTTTGACATAGTGTAGATTATTGTGTAATTTTTATAGGGTTTTATTTGTAACATGTTTTTCTCTAAAAATCTTTCAAGTTTGGTTGCATCAAACTTGTCGAGTAGTTAGTAACTCATAAGATAATGAATGGAAAAGAGCAAGACTACAATTGAAGTCAAGTTAATAACTTTATCCTAGCCCTCGACTATTTGCTTGGTTTATTTAGATAAACCGAGTAAATAGTGTTAAATAGGTTTTACGAAAAGAGGTTTAGCTAACTTGTAGTTTTTTAGATCACGATAATCTTGCAGTTGAAAAGAGTAGGAATGAGTCGACACTAGGAAGTTCCTTCTAGTGGGCGAGGACCACGTGTAGAGAAAAACTTGACTAGGTGATGTTACCATCTCAGGCCAGATTAATCAAATCAAGAAGCGGTCAACTTGAGTTAGATAAGCGTTTGGAGTTCCTTACAAAATCTGTCCAACTTATCTCAATGCACTCAGTATATTCGCTCTGGTAGAACGAGTTAGAAAGCGAGAATGGCGCTAGGAAGTTCCTTCTAGTGGGGCGAGGACCACGTGCGAGAGAGGAAAATCTTGACTAGGTGTTGCAACTTTCTCAGGCCGGTTAAAACAAATCGAGTTTATCGAGTAGTTGAGCAAATTTAAAAAGTGTACTCAGCTTAATTTATTTTTCAAAAATAAATATGGATGAAGAAACAAACTAAGGTACTAAGACTTGACTTGACATTATTTCGACCATGTTTTGAACCCAAGCTCTTTGTGTTGGTAGCAAAAAGGGAGGAGCGAGTCGACTCTAGGAAGTTCCTTCTAGTGGGCGGGACCCGTGAAGAGAGAAAGGCTTGACTAGGTGATGTTACCATCCTTTAGACCAATGTAAAGATGAGCGGGTACTAGTGGTAGGATGTCTTCACGACCGGTGTATTGTCGTGAAAAAGCTCACGACTAGGAAGGCTGGCAGAAGCGGACCTGACGGGGTATAGTTGAAAGAATTGTCAAAAGCGCTACTCAAAGTAAGACAATAAATATAGAAAGAACACGATGCTTTATTGAGTGGTTGGTCATTTACCGTAGAATTTGCGTGGCTGGTTGATATTCAAAATTAGAAGAAACACGGTAGTCTTCCATTGCGGTCATCTAGAACACAGACGCATAACCCGACCCTGTGTGTAAGGATCTTCCCATTTAGGGAAAGTTTGTTCCGATTAGACTGGGATTGAATCTTCCTCAATACCAAGTCATCTACAGCAAGACTACGAGGTTGGACCTTATGATCAGAGTATTTATGCAAGGCTTGTTGGTAGACTGCTGAACGGATTAAGGTTTGATTTCTCTTCTCTTTGAGTAGATTAATGTCATCCACTTGAAGTTGTTCTTGGGTTGAGTTATTGATACTCTCGACCCTTGTAGATCTGATCTTTAGTTCTGGCAGAAGCATGGCTTCGGCACCAAAGACTAGGAAAAATGTGTTTAAACATTTGCGGACTAGCGGTCGTCTTGAGCGCCCATATCTTGAGGTAATTCTTGTACTCAAGCCCAGGCGCTTAACAAGCTGATGAAGACTCGAGTTTTAATTCCCTGTATTATTTGGCCATTCGCTCGTTCGACTG
The DNA here is from genome assembly GCA_036346405.1 of Phyllostachys edulis. Classification (NCBI taxonomy): domain Eukaryota; kingdom Viridiplantae; phylum Streptophyta; class Magnoliopsida; order Poales; family Poaceae; genus Phyllostachys; species Phyllostachys edulis. Next base: position 95,428 of record JAYEVD010000439.1, on the reverse strand, counting down.
CCCCATTTCTTTGGGGATGGGCGACAAAGGCGTAACAGAGCTTTGTACCCAATTCGTTGCAAAATTCCTGAAATTTTACGCTCGAAAATTGTTTACCATTGTCTGTGATTATTCGACTAGGGACTCCAAAGTGAGTAATCACGCTTCTCATCATGAACCGTTTTGCGGCTTCCGTTGTTATCGATCCGCGAGTTCGGTTTGATCCATTTTTGAGCGTATCAATAGCCACAAAAAGGAACTTGAAGCCCCCTAGAGCCCTTGGGAATGGTCCTCGGATATCGAGACCCCAGGTCGCAAGGCCAAGATAGAGGGATTGTTTGTAATGTTTGAGCTAGTTGGTGTATTTGCCTGTTGTGAAACTGGCATTGTACACATTTCTTAACCAACTTTTTGGTATCATAGAGAGCTGTTGGCAAGTAAAATCCTTATCGAAAGGCTTTTCCGACCAACGTTCCGTAGGAAGCATGAGTTCCATAGATGCCCCCATGTATATTGTGAAGGAGGTTTAGTCCCTTTCTCTGCGGTATGCATCGCATGAGTACCCCTTGAGTGCCTCGTTTATAGAGGACTCCTTCAACCAAGGTATACATTTTGTCCTTTTGGGATAAACGATCTGCTTCAAGATCGTCATCGGGTACGGAACCCGTCTGAAGGTACTTGTAGATGGGATCCATCCAAGTATTCTCGTATTCTAGAGAGGCTGTCTCATTAGGAGATGTCTCTAGTGTTTCCACTAGAGATAGCTTCTGGAGTTGCTCCAAGAAGACCCCTGTTGGTACTTGTGATCGGGAAGAAGCTATCATAACTGGTCTGCCCCAGATCCAAGTTGGTTTTGATACCATTTGGGTGGTTGTGGATCGCTTAACCAAGGTGGCTCATTTTATCCCTATCAAGACCACCTATTCTGGAAACCAATTGGCAGAGCTCTACATGGGAAAGGTTGTGTGTCTACATGGTGTGCCAAAGAACATAGTGTCAGATAGAGGGTCTCAGTTTACCTCCAAATTTTGGCAAAAGCTACATGATGCCTTGGGTACAGACCTCAACTTGGCCTGACTTACCACCCTGGTGATGAGCTCCTTGTTTAGATCTAGGCCGGTTGAGACCTCCCCTTTGGAGATCTTAACCGTCAGGACCTCCCTTGTTTAGATCTTGACCGTTGAGACTACCCCTTGTAGTCAGGAACTCCCCTCTTTTGTCGTTTAGCCGCGACCTCCCCTCTTTTGTCGTTCAGCCGTGACCTCCCCTTGAGACTGGGACCTCCCCTCTTTTGTCATTTAGCCGCGACCTCCTCTTGTGGATCTAATCGTTGGGACCTTCTCTTGTAGATCTTGACCGTCAGGACCCCTCCTTTGAGTCTTCTTTTCTTTGGACGTCTCCATGGTCTTTTTGCAAAGACCACCTTTGCGGGTTAATACGTCTTCTTTGAGGTCAAGACCCAAGGTCGTTTGTGAAGACCTCCCTTGCGGGTCAAGACCTCCCCCTTTGAATTCAAAACCTGTGGTCTTTTTGCAAAAACCACCCTTGCGGCTGAGGCCACCTCTTTGACTGATTTGTCTACCGAGTTTGACTAGCCCCACTAGTCAGTCCAACTCACTTTCTCAATTCCTCCGCCTCTGAAGCCTTAAGTGCATTTAATGCCTGTTGCATCACATTAAATGCGGTCACTTCTGGGGTACTTCGTTGATCCTTTTGATGGCATACCCTGTCTTATCATTGCCTTGTTTTCACCTACCCTTGACCAATGTGTCTCTAAGCCTTCCGTGGCTCTCTCTTTTCTCCTCCCTATCTGGCTATATATAGCAGTGTATACTTTCCTTCACCACCTTTTCCTCATTTCCTAGCTTCCATGCTCTTGCCTAGTTTTCTCCAAGCTTGTGCTGAAGCTTCTCCCGAAGTGCAGGAAAGGCTGCGCCACCTCTTCATCACCAAGAAGATCATCGGGCCGGCCTGTCGTTCTGCTGCCCAAGAGTTCATTGGAGTGCAGTTCCGTCCTCTTCCACTTGGTGTCCTCTCCGATCTCCCCCATTTTTCGTCTCTTTCTTGGTTTTGGTGAGTTTCCTTGCGCCTAATCTTTTCTTGTTCATACGACTACTTTGTGTGATCATATTTTTCTCACGACTTCGTTCTGGCAGTCGTGTTCTTTTTCTGACCACGTGGAATAGTCGTGTTTTCCTCAGGACCTCTTTTGGCAAAGACCACCTCTTGGTCTTTTCTGGTCTTCCTGCGAAGACCACCCTTGTGGCCTTTTTGCAAAGACCACCCTCCCACTCATGGCCGCCTTCTGGTCTTTTTGCAAAGACCACCCTCTCGGCCATGATCGCCTCTCAGCCATGTCTTGGTCTTTTTGGAAAGACCACCCTCTTTCGGGTTGGACGTCCTCTCTCGCTGAGACCTCTTGTTTTTCTAGTTTTGGTGGAGATTTGCTTAAGTTCTTTTGAGTCTTTTAAGTTCTTTTGTCAAGAGTTGTCTTGTTTATTTGGTTCTTTACGTACATGTAGATCCCGAGTTCGAGGAGGAGTACTTGGTCCCGACAGTCTCTACCGAAGGCTCACCCCTACTCAACGAAGGCAAGTCGCAGACCTGTGATCATGTTTTACATTATCATGTATGGCTACTTTTATAAGAAATGTTTTGGGCAGTAGCTATATCCCACTTGACATTATGCCTCCTTGGATGATTGTACTTAACATGTTGACATGATTCCCTTGGACAACTTAGAATGGGTAATTTTAGTTGGTATAAACTTGATATTGCCAACATGAGGCCGTATGTTTATGTAGCCTTGCTTTAGAACCAGTGGGTCTTGAGAATCATGCTTCATCATTAAATAATCTTGACTAATTGAACTATAGAAGCGTGGTTGGTGCCACTATTGAGCGGTGAGGTCTTGATGCATCATGCATTGTATTGATTGTGGTGCGATGCCACTCTTGCTAAAATTTGTTGTGCCAAGACCGGGGTGGTCTTTAAGCAGGTTGAACCTAAAATGTTTTCACACTCGAGCAAGTGTTAGGTGTAGTAAAGGGGGTGCCATCGCTGCTTGGGATGAGGTTATCTTGCTGAGTGGATTAAGGACTTAACTTTGTGTTCGGTTGATCAGGGTATTACTGTGCAACCACAAGACCATTTTATGGGGTGAGTGCAGGCCAAATAATTAGCAATCGGTGGCTTGGTTCGGTTGTGGTAGAGCATCTTGATTCTTTGGCGCAAGAAGGGCACCCATTAACCCGTGAGGGGGATCTGCGAAATCTTAGCGGGTAGCTCTGAGCCAGTTCAAAGCTTTGTAAAGGCCTTGTCACGCTCTCTAGACTGCTCACCTTCGGAAGTGGGCAAGGGTTCCGCCGGAACCCGGCCCGCTAGAAGGTCGTGAATTGTGGGTAAGTTGTACACCTCTGAGTGAAAAATCTATTGAATAGCCAAGTCCTTGGTCATGGACATTGCACAGTGAAAATTGCGCAAGGGGTAGACTTTTATAAAAATTTGTGGTCCACGGTTGACCGTGGATATCGGCGTGTGTTTTGGGTGGCTCTGAATGCTCGTGATGTCCATGGTTGGTCGTGGTGCTCTTTTCAACCCTAGGGTGGTCCAAGATTGCTCCTGAGTGGGTGCTCGGAGGAGGTCTTGGAGCCCTTGGGAGTCTTTGGGAACTCTGGAGTGGGGGCTCCAGTGGTCGTGAGAGTGGTCTTGGGCGTGGGTGCGGCGAGACCTCCCACGAGTAGTTTTTTGGAAGTGAGTTGGTGCTCACCTCCCTTATTTTCAAACAAATGTATCTATGTATTATTGTTTTAACTTGAGCCTTGCAATCTATTTATGTTTATTTCCTGTTAAATCTTGCTTTCGGTAAACTAACCTTCTGACTCTCCTTGGCCAAGGCGTTGCATGAATATTATGTGCATAATTGTTCCTGCGATTTCTTTGAGTACATTCAAAGCGTACTCATGGCTTTAAGCCCTCTGTTTGAGTAGTGGCGAAGATGACCAATTCGAGGAAGCCACAGACCTCTTGAGGAGGAGTTCTTTGATGATCGGCGTGCTAGGGCGTCCTCCACTCGGCGGACTGTGGGCTTCTTGGGATGGCTCCCCTTACGTTATCGTTTTTCTTTGTAAAGGTTTCCTTTAAATCGGTTTTTGTAAGCCTAGTTGGCAAACCTCTGTAAACAACCTTGACTATAAGGTCTTTGTTTAATATATGTTAATTTATGCTTCATCTTTGTCGATCTGCAGTGTGGTTGTGATTACACCTTGGGAGTTACATGCGAGCTAGCTCTTGTTCACAGGACTAGCTCGGTGCACAAAGGCAGAACCTCGGGAGGTCTTTGAGATCCCTGGGAGGTCCTAGCGGACCTCCTCTCGGGACATACTCGGAGGACCTCCCGAGACCTTGGGTGGTCTGTCGGACCTCCCTAGGAGGTCCTGGGAGACCTCTCCTAGTATTTCCCGAGAGTGTCCTCACAAAGGTGGTATCAGAGCCCTAATCGACTGTAGGACGTGGCCATAGGTAGAAGGGTTGTTTTAGACAAGTCTCAAAAAGCTATTTTCTAAAATTAAACCAACTTGAAATTTTGTTTAGTGGTTTCTCTCTTGTCTTGATCTATTCTGATCTTATCTTGCTCTACTCTTTTCTTATCTTACTCTATTCTTCTCTTATCCCCCTCTCTGGTTCTTGCATCTTACCTCCTTTGGAACTATGTTTCTCAAGCTTTAACTTGATCTCCTTATCCATGTAACCTCTATAGGATCGTTTTTATAAGGTTAGGGTGGTAGTGGTCCCTTTTAGTTTTAGCATCGCTTAGTTGGGGTCAGTAGGACCTCTGGTTTGAGCTTTGTTGCTTTTCTTTAGCCTTTTGGCTTTTGCTTTTTGGGTTTAACCGAGTTACCCCTAATAAGATGATCCATCTTTTCCCCCTTGCTCTAGCTTATCTTTGTGCTATTCCCTCTTATCTATTATGCTTTCTTTCTCATCTATTAAACTTGAGAGTTCGGTGCGAGATGGTTCAAACTCGTCACTTTCGGCAAGTCGGGATGAGCCAATGAGCGATTGCCTCCACCACCACCTCCTCGGCCGAGGAAGACCAGGGATAGGGCAATTTATGGTAACAAGCCCAAATGATGAGCTCCATGATGCAAAATATGAACCAAATGATGGCCCAGCAAAGCTAGACCACCACGGCATTGCTTGCCATGATGAGTCAAAGCAGCCTAGCAGCAGCTATGTCACCTCCTCCACCTCCTGTTCACCCTCAATCAAGGTTGTCTGAGTTCATGAAGACTCGCCCAACCACTTTCTCAAGCTCCCCTGAGCCTTTAGATGCGGATCAGCCAAGCCTTTAGATGTGGATGATTGGCTGAGATAAACCGAGAAGAAGCTTGAGATTGCTCGTTGTGAAGACCGAGAGGTCTTGTTTGCTTCACACCAGTTGGAGGGCGCCGCCGCGGAATGGTGGGACACTTTTTGTGCTGCTCATGTTGACCCCCCCAGAGGATCACATGGGCTGAATTTTCAATGACTTTTAGTCATTCCCATGTCACGATGGGAAGGTTGAGATGAAGAAGAATGAGTTCGGGACCTCAAGCAAGGCAATATGGTGTGGTGAGTATGTCACCAAGTTCACACAGCTATCCCGTTATGCCCGTGAAGATGTTGCCACTGATGATGCCCGTCAAAAGCGCTTCAAGCGAGGTCTCCACCCTAGCTTAAAGGTTCAAGTGGTTGGCAATGATTATCCAGATTTTCAGCACATAGTAAACAAGGCTATGCTAATTGAAGAGTCTCGTAGGGAGCTTTAGGGCTTACAAGAGGAAGATGCCACCCTCCGATGCACATCAAGGACCTCCTTAGTGTCCCGGGACTTTTGTGCAACACCAACACTAGCGCCAGGGACCTCTTGGACCTACAGGACCTCTGCCAAGACCTCCAGATCCATTTGCTCCAAAGCCCGACACCGCAACATCGGCGGCTGACAACCACCACCAAGGCCTCCACATGGCGAGGGATCACATGTTTTATGTGTCATCAAGTGGGGCATTATGCCAACCAATGCCCACAGAGGACAGGTCAAGCCGTGGGAACCTCCTCTTCGGGACCTCCCCCGACTAGGACCTCCCAGCAAGCTGCAGGACCTCCTCAAGCCAGGACCTCTCAACCTTATGGAAGAGGTTGTGTTAATCATGTTGCAGTGGAGGAAGCCTAGACCTCTCCGGATGTTGTACTAGGTATGTTCCTAGTAAATTCAGTGCCAGCTGCTGTTTTGTTTGATTCTGGAGCTTCCCATTCATTTATTTCTCGGAGTTTTCTTTGCCAAAGCACCAATTTAAAGTTGCAACTCTTAAGACTACCTCGTTGGTTCAATCCCCGGTTGGAGTTAAGCACGAACGGGGTTGTCCTAAGTTAAATTGGTCATAGAGGGAGTAGAATTTGGCCAACCTCATTCTCTTGGACACCAAGTCCCTAGATGTGATCTTGGGTATGGGTGGCTAAGGGACCACCATGCAATGTTGGATTGTAGTGGCGAAGCATCTCTTTGACCAGCCCTAGTGGAGTCACGGTGAAGTTTGAAGCCTCCTCAAAGAAGCTTGATGGAGCTTTGGCTTGCGATGCTCAAGTGGTATCTTTGGAAGATGTCCCGATGGTCCAAGTTTCTAGATGTGTTCCTGATGAGCTCCCGGGGATGCCTCGGATAGAGATCTTGAGTTTGTTATTAATCTTGTTCGAGGACCTCCCCATATCCAAAAGACCTTATAGGCTACATGTTGATGACCAAGTGGAGTTGAAGAAAGCAGTTGAAGACTGTTGAGCAAATGTTTTATTAGACCTAGCTCCTCACCTTGGGGAGCTCTAGTAAGTTTTGTGCCCAAAGGATGGAACATAGAGAATGTGTGTGCACTACCGTGCTTTAAATGAGGTTACCATCAAGAACAAGTATCCTCTACCAAGGATTGATGACCTGTTTGATCAATTGAAAGGAGCTGGAGTATTCTCAAAGATAGATTTGAGGTCGGTACCATTAGCTCAAGATCATAAAGAAGATATCCCCAAGGCGACTTTTTCAACTAGATATGGGTTGTTTGAGTTCACTGTGATGTCCTTTGGGCTGACCAATGCCCCTACTTACTTTATGAACTTGATGAATAGAGTGTTCATGGAGTACCTTGATAAGTTTGTCATTGTCTTCATTGATGACATCCTTGTGTATTCCAAAAGTGAAGAAGGGCATGCAGAGCACCTCTATTTGGTTCTAGAGAAGCTCAGAGCCCACCAACTCTTTGCTAAGTTTAGTAAGTGTGAGTTTTGGTTGAAGGAAGTTGTCTTTGTAGGACATGTTTTGTCTGAAAATGGAGTCTCTGTCAACCTTGATGGGTCCAAGGCGTGCTCAATTGGGAATCTCCTAAGTCGATTGCCTCAAACCAAAGCTTCCTTGGAATGGCGGGGTATTCTGAGAATATTTATTGAAGGGTTTTCTCAAATAGCAAGACCTCTTACTCAGCTCTTAAAGAAGGATAAAAAAATCTCTTGGACCACCGAGTGTGAACAAAGCTTCCAAGAGCTCAAGAATCGGCTGACCTCTGCACTAGTTTTGGTTTTGCCAGATGTCCGAAAAGACTCTGAGGTCTATTGTGATGCATCACGACAAGTACTTGGTTGTGTCTTGATGCAAGAAAGAAGAGTGGTAGCATATGCCTCGCGACAGTTGAAACCTCGCGAAGCAAATTACCCTACTCATGACCTAGAGCTAGCTGCCCTAGTGCATGCTTTGAAGATTTGGCGCCACTATCTTATTGGAAACCGTTGTGAAATATACACAGATCACAAGAGCTTAAAGTATATCTTTACACAAGCTGATTTGAACATGAGACAGAGAAGATGGTTAGAGCTAATTAAAGACTACAATGTGAGAATTCATTATCACCCGGCAAGGCCAATGTGGTAGCAGATGCTCTAAGCGGGGAAGGTCTATAGCGACCGTTGATGGTCAAAAAAGCCAACCAATTTTGCATGAGGAGTTCGAGCTCGGACTTGAAATAGTTGAAGAAGGGTTTTAAGCGACTCTAGAGGTGCGGCCGACTTTAAAAATCAGATCGAGCCCTCTCGGGTTGATGATCTTGACATTCAAGAAATCGAGAGCAACATGAGAAAAGGAGATCTTTAAGGTTTCGGAAGATGAGCAGGGGGTATGCGGTTTGACAAAAGGCTCTGTGTGCCAAATAACCTAGAGCTCAAGAAGGTGTTACTTAGAGAGGCTCATGAAGCATTGTATTCCATCCATCCAGGAGCTACAAAGATGTATCAAGACATCAAAGAAATGTCTTGGTGGCCTAGCATGAAGCGTGAAATTCTTTGAGTATGTGGCCATGTGTGATACTTGTCAAAAGGTTAAGTAGTACACAAAGACACGGAGGTCTTTTGGTGCCCCTACCCAGAGTGGAAATGGGAAGAGGTCGAGAGGGAATTTGTAGGACCGGAAAGACGACTAGAGGGGAGGTGAATAGACGCTTTCTCTATTTTCACCTCGATCCAAACTCAACACTACTTTCACTCCAATAGCTATAAAAGCTATGAAGATCGTATCTGAGCACTGCGGATGTCTGTGTTGAATCGATCAAACCCCTAAGTAAAGACCAAAACAACTCACACTCGTAGCAAAGCAGAGATTGAGGCGAATCAAGATGGCGATCAAATAAAAAGCTCCAACATTATGTCGGCTGGTAAGTCATTGCGCCTTAGGATTCTCTGTTGCCTGGTAGGTCTGCACAAGATCAAGCGAGACAAGCAGAGGCGCTCGGATCGCCTGAAGACCGCAGCTTGCACACAACACAACCAAATAAAAAGCAGGTCTCGGTTTCTTTGTGCCAACCGAATTGGGCAAGAACAACGGCCATTGCTTGATTTACAAAACCGATTCAAATCAATGCTCGAGCAAAAGCTGCCATCTGGCTGGAACACCACCTATCCAACAAGCATGTAGCAACATCACTTGCAATCGGCGGTTAAATAAAACGACAAAGCTGCTTTGGTCACATCAAAGATGGCGAGCATAAGCAAATAAAAATTTAAAGACTCAATGCAAAAGCTTTGGATTGCAGCCAACATGATGGAACAACCTAGATTAATTTTCCTCAACCCTTTACAAGCAGGTCACCTTACTTTCTGGCCGCATGGTCACCATGATTTTCAGCAGGGCCTTACACACGCCGCACTACTTTTCTATCGGCACAACAAAGAGCAGCCAAGCAGAAAAAGATGAGCAGTCACTTCAACGCATAAACAAAAATTAAAAACTTAAAGCAGCAGCAAACACAGAACTCAACATTGGGAGCGCCGCCACACAGTTTTTCATCTATCGATTTCCTCTGTTGCACACACACAAAGAGGACTCGGGGAGATACTTTGCTCTGTGCCGCCTTGAGCAACAAAAGCAAACGCACGAATTCTTGCGAGAGCAGCGCTGCGCCCAACAGTGCTTGATTTCTATTTTTCTCCGTGACGGGGCTCTTAGTTCTGCAGAACATGCGCGCCACAGAGGCTCTCCAAAGCCCTAAACCTAAAACCCTTTGCTTTTCTTTGCGGCGAGCCAACTCGGCAGCGGCCACAATATTCAACTCCTATTTCTTTTATAGGGCACCCCAAAACCTAAAAACCTTAATGGGCTTCGTTCGGGCCCAACAACAACGGAACACACGTCACGCATCTCAAAGCGCCGTCTTCATTGTCGATTGATCTAAACCACTTCACCATGCAGGCCAGCGCGCAGCGGGCTCAAAATGTCACCAAGATGGTATTTGGTAAAATTACCAAAATACCCTTCTCGATCTTTTAGAAGGCCAGAGTCCACAGATCGTGAAGCAATCGCGCCTTTCGCCGCGTGTAGGTTGATCAACGGCTCCATGTCGTCAAGTCTCTCCGTCCGGATCCTCTGGCCACCGGAACACTTAGCGACTCCCACCGCAGATCCAACGGTCGCCGAAAGCCCATTCGGTCATCCATGTCCATTCTGCGCCATGCTTGAGTCACTTGACCTCACGGCATCCATGATCGATTCGGACCTCGGCTCTCCAAGCTTAGTCCGATCCTCCTCGCCGTTGACCGTCATTGACATGCAAGCCACTGCGACAATAGACAAGCAAACACGAATCAGGAACAAGTTCTTCACAACTTGACCCGTTAGCCAAAACATGCAATATGCAACACATATGCATTAACAAACATGAATATGGCCTATCCCATAATCAGTTCATCACTTATATCAACATTTAGCACAAAAGCGGTCGGGCCTTGTGACACACGGATCTAAAACTTTGTCGAAAACGCGTGAAACTTCAAACCAAAAGCACCATTGCCAATTGTTTTATCATCCTAAGATCATGGGCATATCCCATGATATCCACAATCTCCCCTTGATGAACACATTGGCAATCTCTCGAAAATGTAAGTTTGTGGTTTGAAAAGTAAAATACTCGAGTTTTTAGCACAAAGGCACAACAGTCCAAATGCAAGAAAAAGCAAAGAAATGACCAAGGCGGCTTGAAATAGTATAAGCAAGTGAGATACTGACTAAAAAAGCAAGAAAGCTTCTAATTCGGAGAATGCGAAACAAAAATCTCACTTGAGGTCCATATGAAAGAACAATTGTTCTATTTGACCTTAGATCATTGTGAGGCATCAAGATTTGCAATTCAAGTTCAGAAAAGGCAATAAGACCAAAAGAATGCAATATGAATGCTCCCTCACTATGATCATCATTTTCAATTTTCCATTTCTCTCCTTACAACACTTCTCTCCCATAACCAAAAAGCTCTTTATTAACATTACATTTTAAGCTATATCTTCTCCCTTGACAATGGATTCATCAAGGAATCATCCCTTCCTCTCATCCGGAGATGACAAATGCACAAGAAAGGAAGAAGCAAAAGAAAGAGCATGCATGAAATGCAATGGGGTGACTTCATTTTTGTTTTGATTTTTTAATTTTTTAGGTAAAAGAAGCTTTGGAGATTACTCAATTGAACAGGCTAACATTTCTACTATTACTCAAGATACAACAAGCCTGACAAAGCTAGCAAGATCATGTTAAGACATATATAGCAAAGCTAGGCTAATGAGCTCAATAATCACATGTTGTTGGATTAAATTAAGCAATGCGTCAAAATTAGCAAGTTCAACAACAGTTATCCTAAAGTGATAATGGCCATATCAGAATGTCATTGTGAGATCGAGAGCTAGCAAAGACCATCTTAGAGACACAAAGTCTGAATTGAATCATTTAGCTCAACTTTTGTCAAAAGCCCAAATTTCAACTATTTTTCATTTGCAATGAATATTCAAGTTGATTAAAGGTCTATCTTAGTAAAGAAGGTCTGGACTAGGAGCCATCCACAACCTCTTCCTAAGTTTCAACCAATTTGACAATTTGCATTTTTAGCCATGTGCTAGATCTCAAGCCTCACTCTGACCATCTCAAGCACAAAAAGCTTAAAAAGTGGTCTAGGTCATCCAAAACTCCCCGAGTTCATGCCTAGTACAATGGCAAGCCGTCTCATGAGAAAGGATTGGTGAGATCGATTTTTAGCACAAAAGAGATCATTTTCATTTTGCACAAGCCCTAAACCTAAAGCCCTTGCTTTTCTTTGCAAAGCGAGAGCCAACTCCCGGTAGCGACCACAATATTCAACTCCTATTTCTTTTATAGGGCACTCCAAACCCTAAAACCTTAATGGGCTTACATTCGGGCCCAACAACAGCGGAACACTGCGTCGCATCTCAGCGCCGTCTTCATCGTCGATTGATCTAAACCGCTTCACCATCGCCGGCCAGCGCCATGGCTTAGTCAAAGGTCACCAAGATGGTATTTGGTAAAATTACAAAATACCCTTCTCGATCTTTTAGAAGACCGAGTCCGCAGATCGTGAAGCAATCGCTGCTTGCGTGTGGAGTTGATCAACGGCTCCATGTCGTCAAGTCTCTCCGTCCGGATCCCACCCAACCACCGAGCACTTACAGCGACTCATGTTGCTGATCTAACCGATCGCCCAACCAAGCTCGTTCGGTCATCCATATCCGATACGTGCCGCGCTTGAGTCACTTGACCTCACGGCATCCATGATCGTTACGGACCTCGACTCTCAAGCTTAGTCCAGATCCTCCTCTCGCCGTTGACCGTCATTGACACGCAAGCCACCGCACAACAATAGACAAGCAAACACGAATCAGGAACAAGTTCTTCACAACTTGACCCACGTTAGCCAAAACATGCAATATGCAACACATATGCATTAACAAACATGAATATGACCTATCCCATAATCGGTTCATCACTTATATCAACATTGGCACAAAAATTTGGTCGGGACCGCCACGACCGACAGATCTGAAACTTTAGCCAGCGTGAAACTTCAAACCAAAAGCACCATTGACAATTGTTTCATCATCCTAAGATCATGGGCATATCCCCATGATATCCACAAATTCATAAGCTGTCTGCACCTGAACCCAAGTTGGTTTTGATTCCATTTGGGTGGTTGTGGATCGCTTAACCAAGGTGGCTCATTTTATCCCTATCAAGACCACCTATTCTGGAAACCAATTGGCAGAGCTCTACATGGAAAAGGTTGTGTGTCTACATGGTGTGCCAAAGAAGATAGTGTCAGATAGAGGGTCTCGGTTTACCTCCAAATTTTGGCAAAAGCTACATGATGCCTTGAGTGCAGACCTCAACTTCAAGCGACTTACCACCCACAAACTAATGGCCAAAGCGAAAAGTCAACCAAGTTCTTGAGGACATCTTTGAGAGCTTGTCTTGTTGGAAAAGCAAGGTAGTTGGGATGGGATGCTACCCTATCTTTGAGTTCTCCTACAATATGACTACCAAGCAAGTCTCCAAATGTCTCCTTTTGAAGCCCTTTATGCAAGAAAATATAGGACACCTTTGTACTGGACAGAAACCGGTGAAGGACAAGTTCTTGGACCAGACCTCTTGAAGGAAGCTGAAGACCAAGTGAGATCCATAAGAGAAAAGTTGAAGACTGCCCAGACCAGATAGAAGAGCTATGCAGACAATAGACGTCGAGACCTAGCCTTTGCTCCTGGAGATCAAGTATACCTCAAGTTGTCACCCCTCAAAGGAATGCACCGTTTTAGAGTCAGTGGGAAGCTAGCACCAAGATTCGTTGGACCTTTTCCCATTCTTGCCCGAAGAGGAGAAGTTGCCTACAAGATAGACCTCCCTCCTCAGCTGACCGGTGTGCACAATGTCTTCCATGTATCTTAATTGAAGAAGTGCTTGCGTGTGCCAGAGGAACAGATGCCCTTAGAAGCAGTGGACCTCTAAGAAGACCTCACCTACCAGGAGTAGCCCATCAAGATCTTGGACGTGTCTGAGCGAGTGACAAGGACCAAGACCATCCGCCTTTGCAAAATGCAATGGAACAACCACACCGAGGCAGAAGCAACTTGGGAGCGCGAAGAGGACCTCAAGAAGGAGTTCCCGCACCTATTCTCTAGCCAGCCTGAATCTCGGGGTCGAGATTTTTGATGACCTTCTCGGGATACCTGGAATGCTCATATTTTTTTTTGCTGCGGTACTACTGTTTGGTGAGGACCGGTAGTACCATCCACGTTCGAGCGCCGGTACTACCGCACTAGAGAGCGGTAGTACCGCCCAGGGTACCCCGAGAGGAGGTCTCAAGACCTCCTGAAGGTCTTGACCTTTGTGCACTGAGTTAGTCCCATGATCGATCTGTTAACTTCGCCGAGAGACACATTGGTGTAATCAAATCCATACCACAACAAGCTAAAGGAAAACAAGAGGAAAATTATCAAATATTATTAAAGACCAAACGGTCAAGCTTCTTACAAGAGCCACAAGGGCTAAAACACAAGAGCACTGCGGCAGGAAAACAAAACACCAGCGCTGAGCCCAACCGTCATTGCACCAGGCTATCTCGAGTGGAGGGCGTCCCTAGGTCGCATGGTCTCCAAAGACCTCATCAACATAGAGCTTTGAGCTCCTTGGAACTTCCTTGAGCTGCTTGCCGATTTAAGCAGAGGGCAAAAGCCATGAGTACTTTTGAATGTACTCGAGAAAGCGAAGTGGGGAGTGTATGCATTAATACTTATGCAAGGCTTGCCAAAAGAGAGCTGTATGGTTAGTTGCAAAAAGCAATATTTGATAGTAAATAACATAATAGATTGTAAGGCAACAAGTTAAAACAATAATACATAACTACACTTGATTCCAAGAGAGGTCGTGAGCACCCACTCACTTCCCAAAACCACTCTGGAGCACCCACTCCAGAGCTCCCAAAAGCCAACCGTGGGAGGTGCAGCCACGCCCATGACCAGGGACCTCAACCACGACCACCTGGAGCACCCAGGTCCGAGTTCCCACTCGGCCCTGGACCTCATCTCGAGCCAACCATGACCCCTCTAAAGCCGCCAAGGTCTCTTGAGGCAAAGCCACGATCTCGTGAAGCGCGCCCGAGACACAATTTCACAAAAGCTACCCCTTGCACCACTTCTCCGGAGATGTCCATAACCAAGGACTTGGCTATTGAATAGATTTTACGCTGCGAAGGTGTACAACTTACCCACAATCCACGATCTCTCTAGCGGGGCGGGTTCGGAAAGACCCTTGCTCACTTAGATGGTGGCGGTCTAGAGCGTGACAAGGCCTTTACAAAGCTTTGATTTGGCTCGAGTCGCCCGCTAAGGTTTAAGCTTCCGGATGGGTTGCAAAGCCACGGATTAAATTACCCTCTTGCGTTGTTGCAATAAAACTTGCTCAACCACAACACATCAAGCCATCTCATTGCTAATTATTCGGCCGAGCCATCCCCATAAAATGACTTTGTGGTTGCACGGATTACGGGATCAGCAGACCACGAGTTAAGTCCTTAATTGTGCTCGAGCAAGACTTCCACAACCCCAATAGTGCAAAGCACCCACTACTCACTCCCGGCCTTCTTGCCCAAGCATAAAACAATTTGGGTTCAACCCGGCCACTAGACCACCCAGTCCTAGCACAACAAGTTTTAAGGTGGTCTCGTACCACAATCAACACAACTTATGGCATTACACCATAGTCGGTTAACAATGGCACCAACCAGAGACTCCATAGTTTATTAGTCAAGATTATTAATTGATAAAGCATAATTCACAAGACCCACGGTTCAACAGCAAGGCTAAGCATAAGCAATCGGTCCCATGTTGGCATTAACAAAAGGTACCAACTAAATATCCATTCTAAGGTGTCCAAAGGAGATCATGTCAACATGTCAAGTACCCAAGTCCAAGGAGGCATAGTGTCAAATAGGAGAATAGCTACTACCCAAAACAGTTCTATAAAAATAGCCATGCAAGTTTAACAAATCAAAATATTTTTTTAAAATGGGATCAAGATGATCAAGGTCCACGACTTGCCTCTGTTGAAGGGAAAAGCTTTGGTTGGTGTAGCTTGAACCACGAGCTCCTCAGCAATCAACCGAATCTACATGTGCGCAAAGAAAACCAAATAAGCAAAGAAACTCCAAGAAATCCAAAAGAACTTACTTAAAGCAAAAGAGAGGAGGTCCACAAGGAAGGGAGGTCCAGCGAATGGGAGGTCCAAACCCAGAGAGGTCAGAACCAGAGGAGCTTGGGGAGCACGCCAAAACCGAGAGGAGGCTAAGAATGGCGAACAGGGAGGAAGTGGACGCCCCCTGGTGCTCTATTTAAAGGAAAAGAGGAATAGAAGTACCACAACAAGGAGGTGACCAGGTTCAAAGCATTGATACAAAAGGTACACTGCCAACAGGTACCACAAAGGACACAAACAGGGCTAAGGAGGTGACAAAAAGTAGGAATAAGTACAAAGGAAAGGACATCACTTTAATGTGACTTCAATCCACATCAAATGTGCTTTAGAACCTGGGCAAGGGGTCCTGAAGAGGTCAGAACCCAGGGGGAGGTCGAAGGGGAGGACATGACCCTCGGGGGAGGTCATGACCCACTAGGGTGGTCTTTACAAAAAGGCCACAAGGAGGTCCGAGAGGACAAGGAAAAAGGTCTTGAGGAGATCCTGAAGACAAACAAGCCTAGAGGAGGTCCTGAAGGCAAAGATGTCTTTAGGGCGAGGAGGTCCTGAAGACAACAAGGAGGTCCGAATCACCAGGGTGATCCAGTCCTAAGGAAGTCAAATAAGAGGAAGGTTCGAAGAGAGGAGAATCGACCCTAACTTGGCTCTCAAAAATCAAGGATGTTTGGAACAGAAACCCAAGCTGAGAGCAACTCGGGGTTTGGTCTTGATCATCAAAAGGAAGGTCATAACCAAAAAGAAGGCTAGACCAGAAGGGTGGTCCAAACCCAAGGAAGGAGGTCTAAGCCATCGGGGAGGTCTAAACACAAAGAGGAGGAGGTCTAGACCTCGAAGGTTTAAACATACAGAGGAGGTCTAGACCACAAAGGTCTAAACACACAGAGGAGGTCTTTACAAAAGACCAGCAAAAGACTAGGAGGGTAAACCTTGGCAAAAGGCCGAGAGAGTGGTCCGAGCAAAGGGATCCAGAGGGAAGTCTTTGCAAAAGGTTTAACAAGGGAGGTCACATCCAAAAAGGGAGGTTGGGACCTAAAGGTGAGATCCAGAGCCATAAGGGATGATCTGGACTAGGAGGGTGGTCTTTACAAAAGACCAAGGATCGAGGAGGTGGTCCTTGCAAAAAAA
Source organism: Phyllostachys edulis (assembly GCA_036346405.1). NCBI lineage: Eukaryota > Viridiplantae > Streptophyta > Magnoliopsida > Poales > Poaceae > Phyllostachys > Phyllostachys edulis. The sequence goes on along the minus strand of JAYEVD010000439.1, from coordinate 78,735 downwards.
ATACCAGGGAAGAGGTCACAGGAACCAAAGAAAAAGCGTCGCGACAAGCGGGGTCGTCGATCAAGATCGGATGGCTCGGATAATCTTGCGCTGCGTGAAGAGAGAAAAAAGGAGTTGACGGAGGCACGATCCAAAGGAGGACGAGGAGATCAGAACCAAGGGCGTGTCCCCAGCGAGATATACAAGGGGAGGTCCTGGATGGTTAAGATCTCACAAGGGGAGGTCCTAATGGTTAGGATCGAAAGCAAAGGGAGGTCCTAACGGTTAGATCTCTCAAAGGAGATCCCAACGGTCAAGATCGAAAACAAGGGGAGGTCCTGGCGGTTAGATCTCTCAAAGGAGATCCCAGTAGTCAAGATCTAAACAAGAGGATGTCCTGAACGGTTAAGATCTCCAAAGGGGAGGTCCTAACGGTTAGATCTAACAAGGGGGGAGGTCTGAACGGTTAAGATCTCCGGAGAGGAGGTCCTAACGGTCAGATCTAATCAAGGGGGGGTCTGAGCGGTTAAGATCTCCAGAGAGGAGGTCCTAACAGTTAGATCTAGTCAAGGGGTTTTTATGTGACAAAGACCATGCTCGAGCGGTAGGTCCGGCCAAGCAAGCTGATGAAGTCCGACATGAGGAAATCCGAAGACACAGAGAAGTCCAAAGAGTCTGAGAGAGGTCCTAAGGACACAAAGAGGTCCTGAGGGTTAGATCTCTCAAGTGAGACCCCCAACGGTCAAGATCAAAGCAAAGGAGAGGTCGGTAGAAACAAAGATACGCGGGGAAAGCTAGGGCTATGAGATCAAGATCGAACGGGGCCAAGCGAAGGGGCCGTTCGGACCAAGCGGAGGCCTCACCAGATTAGGGTCATTCGAAACGGATCGGATGGCTCTTAATGGGTGGAATGTTCGAACCGTCCGAACACACCTTCAAGATCGGGCCGTCCAAAAGCATCAACGGTCCTAAGGCGAGGAAGGTTAAACCCTAGCGGTACGATCGCAAAACAACAGCGGTAGGTCCGCAAGGACACGAAGGAGGTCTTCAAGGAGTCAAGGGAGGCCCTTTGGACTCTGAGGAGGTCCAACGGGCAAGGGAGGTCCAAAAGGCTCAAAGGAGGTTTTAACAAAGACGGTAGTTCCGGCACTACCACAACAGTACGATCGGAGGTCAGAAGTATCGAAACGGAGAAGGTAAAACCAGAGTAGGGTGCCACAACTCGAGCGGATGGTGCGACCTTGAATGAAGGCCAGAGTTCCGGAACAAGCGGCGATCTGCCAAAGCAAGCGGTAGCACCGCACTGCAGGAGGTCCAAAAGAGCTCAAGGAGATCCAAATGAACCCAAGGGGTTGAATGGATGGAGGAGGTCAAGCAACACTGAGGAGGTCCGATTGGACGCGGAAGATCAAAGGGGCTCCATGGACACAGGAGATCCATATGGGCACAAGGAGGTCAAAAAGGATTTCAGAGACGTCCAGATGAACTCAAGGAGTTCGAATGAACACGGAGAGGTACACGGGGAGGTCCAAAACAGAGAAGGTGGTCTAGATCCAAGGAGATCTAGATAGAGAAGAGAGTTTAGCCCAAAGGGAGGTCTAAACAGAAAGAGATTTAAGCCAACAAAGGGAAGGTTTGGACTAAGGAAGTCCAAACAAAAGATACAAAGAAAGGTCCAAGATCAAAGAGGTTTGAAACACAAACTGGTGGTCTAAAACTCAAAGAGAGGACTTAGACTAACAAAGGGATCCGAGCAAGAGAAGGTTTGGAGGAGGACAAAACAAGACCCAACAGAAAACGCTAGAGGAGGTCCAGGGGGCAAGGGAGGGCCAGAGAGGAAAGAAAAGCACTGGGTCGAGGCCAAGCACAAGGCAAACCAAGACAAGGGAAGAACTCCAACACAGCTTAAAAGGAAAGAGGTGATTTTAGTTAAAGTTTGATTTTAGTCAATTAAATCTCTTTTGAAAACTCAAGTTAAGCTTTGAACTCTCAACAAAACCAAATGGTTATTTTTATTTTAAAAAGCTTAAAAGACTCAGGACGAACGGGACGTTACAAGATTCTCTTTAAGGGGTGAAGGTTTGTAACGACCCGTTTGTCCTAGAGTTTTTGCTAGATTTCAAAAATAAAAAGGAACCTTTTGGTTTATTTGCTTGCTCAAGCTTAACTTGAACTTTGAAAATATTGGAGGTTTAACTTGACCTAACCAAACTTCAACTAAGTCTAGTTGGTTGGTGCTCTCGGTTGGTTGAAGTTCTTTGGTGTTCCTTGGTTTTGTTTTCCTTCCTTTGTTTCCTCTGTGTGCCTTTAGGCCTAGCTTCTCTTTTCTAGGACCTTTTCTGTGTCTAGACCTCTCTCTTGGTTCAGACCTCCCCTTGTCCAGACCCCTTTGTAGGTCTAAGACCTCCTCTTTTGGGTTTAGACCAACTTGGGTGTGTGTTTCAAACATCCTTGAACTCCGAAATTCTAAATTTGGGTTGATTTCCCCTTTCTCTTGAACCTCCTCATGTTCATCTGGACCTCCCTTGTTTAGATCTTGACCGTTGAGACCCCCCCCATTGGAGATCTTAACTGTCATGGCCTCCCTTGTTTAGATCTTGACCGTTGAGACCTCCCCTTTGGAGATCTTAACTGTCAGGACCTCCCTTGTTTAGATCTTGACCGTTGAGACCTCCCCTTTGGAGATCTTAACCGTCAGGACTTCCCTTGTTTAGATCTTGACCGTTGAGACCACCCCATGTGGTCAGGACCTCCTCTCATTTGTCGTTTAGCCACGACCTCCCCTTGAGACTGCGACCTCCCCTCTTTTGTCGTTTAGCCACAACCTCCTCTTGTGGATCTAATCGTCGGGACCTCCTCTTGTAGATCTTGACCGTCAGGACCCCTCCTTTGAGACTTTTTTTTTCTTTGGACCTCTCTGTGGTCTTTTTTGCAAAGACCACCTTTGCGGGTTAAGACCTCTTCTTTGAGGTCAAGACCCGAGGTCGTTTGTGAAGACCTCCCTTGCAGGTTAACACCTCCCCCTTTGAGGTCAAAACCTGTGGTCTTTTTGCAAAAACCACCCTTGCGGCTGAGACCACCTCTTTGACTGATTTGTCCGCCGAGTTTGAGTGGCCCCACTAGTCAGTCCAACTCACTTTCTCAATTCCTCCGCCTCTGAAGCCTTAAGCGCATTTAATGCCTGTTGCATCACATTAAATGCGGTCACTTCTGGGGTACTTCGTTGATCATTTTGATGGCATACCCTGTCTTATCATTGCCTTGTTTTTCACCTACCCTTGACCAATGTGTCTCCAAGCCTTCCCATGGCTCTCTCTTTTTCTCCTCCCTGTCTGGCTATATATAGCCCATGTATGCTTTCCTTCATCACCTTTTTCCTTATTTCCTAGCTTCCTTGCTCTTGCCTAGTTTTCTCCGAGCTTGTGCTTGAAGCTTCTCCAAGAAGTGCCCGAGGAAGCTGCGCCACCACCTCTTCATCACCAAGAAGATCATTGGGCCGTACGCTGCTCACTGCCCCCAAGAGTTCACCGGAGTGCCGTCAGCCCTCTTCCACCGCAGACTATCCCCTTATCTCCCCCATTTTCCGTCTCTTTCTTGGTTTTGGTGAGTTTCCTTGTGCCTAATCTTTTCTTGTTCATATGACCACTTTGTGTGATCGTATTCTTCTCACGACTACGTTACGTGGTCGTGTTCTTTTTACGACCACGTGGAATAGTCGTGTTTTCCTCAGGACCTCTTTTGGCAAAGACCACCTCTTGGTCTTTTACGGGTCTTCTGAAGACCACTCTTATAACCTTTTGCAAAGACCACCCTCCCGCTCATGGCCACCTTCGGTCTTTTTGCAAAGACCACCCTCTCGGCCATGATCACCTCTCAGCCATGTCTTGGTCTTTTTGGAAAGACCACCCTCTTTCGGGTTGGACCTCCTCTCTCGCTGAGACCTCTTGCTTTTCTAGTTTTGGTTGAGATTTGCTTAAGTTCTTTTGAGTCTTTTATGTTCTTTTGTTGAGAGTTGTCTTGTTTATTTGGTTCTTTACATACGTGTAGATCCTGAGTTCGAGGAGGAGTACTTGGACCTGGCAGTCTCTACCGAAGGCTCACCCTTGCTCAACGAAGGCAAGTCGTAGACCTATGATCATGTTGAACCCAACATTTCAAAATATATTGTTTTACATTATCATGCATGGCTACTTTTATAAGAAATGTTTTTGGCAGTAGCTATATCACACTTGACATTATGCCTCCTTGGATGATTGTACTCAACATGTTGACATGATTCCCTTGGACACCTTAGAATGGGTAATTTTAGTTGGTATCGCTTGATATTGCCAACATGGGATCGTATGTTTATGCTTAGCCTTGCTTTAGAACCGTGGGTCTTGAGAATCATACTTCATCATTAAATAATCTTGACTAATTGAACTATGGAACCGTGGTTGGTGCCACTATTGAGCAAATGAGGTCTTGATGCATTGGTTGTATTGATTGTGGTGCGATGCCACTCTTGCTAAAATTTGTTGCGCCAAGACCAGGGTGGACTTTGGCCGGGTTGAACCTAAAATGTTTTCACACTCAAGCAAGTGTTCGATGCGATAAAGGGGTGCCGCATGATCTTTGGGATGAGGTTGTCTTGCCTGAGTGGATTAAGGACTTAACTTTGTGTTCGGTTGATCCGGGTATTACCGTGCAACCACAAGACCATTTTATGGGGGTGGTCTGGGCCAAATAATTACCAATGAGCTGGCTTGGTTCTGTTGTGGTGGAGCATGCTGATTTGCTAAGCGCAAGAGAGGGCACCCATTAACCCGGCAGGGGGATCTGCGAAACCTTAGCAGGCAGCTCTGAGCCAATTCAAAGCTTTGTAAAGGCCTTGTCACGCTTTCTAAACTGCTCACCTTCAAAAGTGAGCAAGGGTTCCGACGGGAACACGACCCGCTAGAGAGGTTGTGAATTGTGGGTAAAGTTGTACACCTCTATAGAGTGAAAAATCTATTCGAATAGCCAAGTCCTTGGTCATGGACATTGCCTGGTGAAAATTGCGCAAGGGGTAGACTTTTATAAAAATTTGTGGTCCATGGTTGACCGTGGATATCGGTGAGTGTTCTGGGTGGCTCTGAATGCTCGTGATGTCCATGGTTGGTCGTGGTGCTCTTTTCAACCCTAGGGTGGTCCAAGATTGCTCCTGAGTGGGTGCTCAGAGGAGGTCTTGGAGCCCTTGGGAGGTCTTTGGGAACTCTGGAGTGGGGGCTCCAGAGTGGTCGTGGGAGTGGTCTTGGGCGTGGGTGTGGCCAGACCTCCCACGAGTAGTTTTTTGGAAGTGAGTTGGTGCTCACCTCCCTTATTTTCAAACAAATGTATCTATGTATTATTGTTTTAACTTGAGCCTTGCAATCTATTTATGTTTATTTCCTGTTAAATCTTGCTTTCAGCAAACTAACCTTCTGACTCTCCTTGGTCAAGCCATTACATGAATATTATGTGCATAATTGTTCCTGCGATTTCTTGAGTACATTCAAACGTACTCATGGCTTTAAGCCCTCTGTTTGAGCAAAGGGCGAAGATGATCAATTCGAGGAAGCACAGACCTCTTTGAGGAGGAGTTCTTTGATGACTTCGGTGTGCTAGGATGTCCTCCACTCGGCAAACTGTGGGCTTGCTTGGGATGGCTCCTTACGTTGTGAGTTTTTCTTTGTAAGGTTTCCTTTAAATCGGTTTTTGTAAGCCCTAGTTGGCAAACCTCTGTAAGCAACCTTGACTATAAGTTCTTTGTTTAGTATATGTTAATTTGTCTGCTTCATCTTTTGTCTAATACCGTGTGGTTGTGATTACACCTTGGGAGTTACTGTGCGAGCTAGCTCTTGTTTCTGGGACTAGCTCAGTGCACAAAGGCCAGACCTCTAGGAGGTCTTTGAGATCCCCTAGGAGGTCCTGGCGCACCTCCTCCTAGGACATACCACTACAACATGAACACCCCTTTACCAACGCATACGTCGCAACGCTCTATGCATACGTTACGAAGTAATATTATGGCTACGCATAATATGTGTTGCAAAACCTATTTATCATAAATCATGTGGATGGCTACAGATAACATGCGTTGCAACCTTATTCGTTGCAAACATTTGAAATGCTTAGTTTTTTATTTTTCTTTTTGCTGAAAATTTTGCGGAATAAAATAATCGTTTGCCACTGAAGTTCGCTAAAATTACCCATAAAATATCACTCTATACAAATGCAAATCCCTTAGTTTTTTTTTCTGTTCCATCGTGTTCTTCCCCATTCCCAAAATCCCCGCGTCCTTCGGTTTTCCCCACCCACGCGCCTCCCGTCGTCCCTTCGGTTTTCCCCCACCCATGCCGGTTTCCCCACCACGCCGCCTCCTCAAGCGTCCTTCGGTTTTCCCCACCCACGCCGCCTCCCTGCGTCCTTGGGCAAAGTACCAACTATTCTTCTTGTTGCCGTGGCGATGTACTAACTTCTTCTTCTTCTTTGCCGTGGGCACCACTTTGTTTAAGACCACCATGACGCCTCCTTCTAGTCTGCTCCTCGTGGCCGCCACTAGACTGTTCAAAAAGGGCGGGCCGGCTTGAAAAGCCCGATCAAGAACGAAAGCGGCCCGAGCCGGCTTGCCAAATTTGGTTTTCGATAAAAACGATATTTTAATGTTTTTTGGAATAAAAAATTAATATTTAATTCATTTGTAGAATAAAAACATGGTTTTTTTAATTATTTTTATTGTTTTTGTCGAACTGCAGGCTTTGGGCTAGGCCTTCGGCGAAAATGGAGTCCCAGGCCGGCCGACTGGTCGGGCTCGAGCCGGCCACCCATGAACACCTCTAGCCGCCGCCTTCCTCCCTCAGTCCGAATCATCTTGCTCATGAGGTCTCTCCTATGCTCTTCTTTCCTTCCCTTTCCATTTCCTTCTAGAATTACTTGAAACGTCCAAACTTAATACTTCATATTACTTGCCAAGATCAAATATTTACAAACCGTAGAGTCGATAGGTGCGATAATTTTAAGATAACGAAGAGGTTTGCGCCGGTTATGTGTAAATTAGTGCTAGTAGTGTCTTCTTTTTATCTAGCAAGTACTAGATATCTCGGTTCTAGCAAGTGCTAATCAGTATCTAGTGTATCCATACAATTCATTGGTGAAAGACATAAACCAAATGTACCAAAGCGACTATGGAAGGAAAGGATTCTCGCATATAACCATCGCCGTGGCGCTAGCTCACGGGGATGAAGGAGGTGAGGAATGAACCCTAGAACCGAACCTGTACTTTTCCCATTAGTGTTGATATGAACTTATATGAGACCTTAGTTAGATGTACTCGTTTATAGATATGGTTTCTTTGTTGAATTGTATTCGCGGTCAATGTGTCAATCTAGATGGATCTTGCCATGATTGATGATTCTTTCTTGCTTCTATGTGAAATGCTTTTCTTTAGGTGGAGGTGTGGCCGGACATTTGGCCCGGGCCAAAGGATGCCGATCCACGAGCACTCATGCGAGGAGGTCTTTGTTGTCCTTAAAGGGAGAGACACGCTCTTCTTTGAGGTCGAGCTCGCCGCGATACCGTGAAGCCTCGGAGATTCCTATCTTCGAATAGCACATTCTCGGATCTCGTAAATGATCCGCACTGTAAAGAGGAGGTTGCGTGCGATGATGTTATTTATTGCATGTGATGCCTTCGATCCTAATTTGCAGCTTTCTTTGAATTTATGCCACGAGACCTAGGCAGGATTTCAAGATTATGTTGAATTTATTTTGGTAGGATGGGGAATCAATTTGCATGTCGGTGTTTACATCGTGTTTCTCTTGATTGCGAGTTTGGAATTCGATGAGCATGAAGATTTGCAAGTGCTTGTGATCATATCGCTACCCACCTATCAAGATGTATGTGTACTTCGCTTGAATGTTGTGTTCTCGTAGTCAACAACATAAACCGGATTGATTTGTTCACACTGATCACTTTCGAGTAACTTGTGACGAGTGTGATACACACAATGTTATCAAAACCATTTTGATCCAAAAATTGCTGCCTGTGCTAGTATACACGTACGCTGAGTTTTTTTAATACTGCATGTTGGCATTCTTTACTTGGACCTTACCGGAAATACCAGTGAGACATGATTATCTCATTTAATCTAGTTTTTAGTTGATCTTTGTTTCATTTAGCTCTCTATTGATGTACAACTATATAGCATCATTATATGAAATATTATCACAAAACTTCGGGATGGAGAAAGTATCTCCGAACACCATACAACTTGAAATCTTTTCTATTTTCTTGACCAAAGGTTCATAACTTTCTCTGGATATGTTAATGTTACATGGTTTTCATAATTTTCTAATAGTCAGTATCACCATCCCAATAGTCACAACCAAAAAGTGATCAAGAGAAAAGTTGATAACGAAAGGGTTCCCTTGATCATGTGACATTGTCTTTGCTCAACATAGGTTGTCTTATGGCTTGCTTATGAATACTACAATAATATCAATCTGTGTTTTTAGGCTAGCATATGCTTTGGTCGGACAAGTGCAACTTGACCTTCGATTGTATGGCCCCAAGTCCAAATCGAATGCCATTTTTACTAGTGGATGACACTAGACAAATTAACATATATGGATTGATGTCTTGGATCTCTTGATCGAGATGCCATAAGGACAATCAAACTTCTTGCTCCTTGGGATATGTAGTATCCTTTTTATGCAATAACTTTTATCCGATCCGCTTTCGGATATCTGAGAAGGTACACTATAAACCAATTATCAATTTAGTTTATTGATGTAATTTAATCATTGATATGGCAATGTAAATATCTTTCATCAATTCGAGTAACATCGTGTTAAGTGAAGCCTACTTATCTGAGTGAATAGGGTGTTTTAAAATTTAAAAAGAAATTGTGAAATAGCATCAACTTGAGGAATTTTGGTTTGTCTGAATTTTGCTTTATAATATGAACTTGTTACACCGCTAAGCAACCCACTCTAATTGCTTTGTCAAGATTGTCCAATTTAACCAAGTAGATGTATACTTTTTTTGTGACTGAATATGTTGGAAATATGCCCTAGAGGCAATCATAGAGATGATTATATTTCATTATGTTCATGACATTGGATAATGTGTTATCTTGTTCCTAGAATAATATTGTTAATATTTATTATCAAGTATGTGACTTGGTTGTGAAACTCTATATTTCTGCGATAATTATTCTTATACAATCCCCTGCCTAGGAACATATGAGGACACATATAAATAGACTAGCATATGTATTAGTTGATGACTGTGTTTCACGAGTCATAGATATGGAGATATCAAACCAATAATATGGACACATGTTAGAGAACATGGTGTTAGATAAGACCCACCTTGAGATACTATTGAGATTGTTATGATTCTATGTGTCGTTAGTTGGTCTCAAGCAATGATGATGTATAATCCTTAGACACGAGATCGCATGGTTTCCTACATGTGTAATAGCACTCTTAGGGGTTGCCAAACGCCGCACCGTGAATCGGATAGCTTTCGGGTATCTTTGTGAAACATGGAGAGGAATGTGACTGGTCGGATATGGGATTTGCCCCTCCTAACATAACAGGAGAGATGTCTCTAGGCCCCTCGTTGTGATCGGATAAAGAAAGTGCATGGCCATGCCACTAGTAGTCGAAGTGTTCGACCACGTGAAATTATCCGACACTCGATCGAAAAGTATTGAACAGATCCATGGATGACGCAACATCTCACCCGAGTTCAACCGAACATCGTGAGACAAACGGAGTATACACGAGTAGGTCGCTCGATTGACGATTCACGGTGGTCGTTATGGAAATCTGAGCTGGTAGATGGGCGTCGAACGTAATCATAAAGTGGTCGTAACACGGTCGTAAGAGTTCTGAATCGTCGTGACCAAATACGAACTGGTCATAAGTGATGAGGACCTGGTCGTAGATCATATTGCATTAAGGTTCGTCCGATATAATTTGTGTGTATTCGAGAATCGTTATGTTCTGCTAGGAGCCGCTACGACCCGTGATCGGAAAGGATTTCCGAGTCACAACCGAACTACGCATGAACCTATAGGGTCACACACTTAACGGGTTGGAACAAACCAGTACGAATACAATTTGTCAAACGTGTTCGGATAGGATCCGTCACGAGCACTATATAAGGAGATGCATGAGGCCGTGGGGAGTGCGGGACGAGTGAATCACCACCAAACCCTAGCCACCATCTTCACGAGAACTCGCTGCAGATCGACTTGGTGCTAACACCGACGCATCGGTTGTTCCTCCCCGAAGTGTGGATACTGTAGAGGCGCTGCTGCGTTATTGCGCTTGAGGACGATCCGCGATCTTCACGAGGAACTGCAGAGGTTCTTTGGAGGAGACGATCGACTCGCGAGGACGCCGGACGATCGACTACGACCACTACATCGGCGCTTATCACGTTGGACGGTGCTCCAACCCTTCTTCCGCCGCTCTCTGGCGTCTGGTGGTAACGATCTATGATCATCTACTTGCTTGGCTTCCTGGTTTGCGTGGTAGAATTTTTGTTTATAGCTATCGTAACCTACCCCGTATCCCAACAGAATAAACATAGGTATATTGTACACATTGTTCATGCTACTAGCCTGAGTCAAAGATCAATCCTCCTTTCACTTAACTTCAAATTTCAGCACTCCGAATCTAGTTTCATTAGTTATAATTTAACTGCATCCTTTGTAAAATATTTGATCATATACTTACATGTGTGGACTAGGTTGGCACTGAAGTATTCTTGAAGAATTGGAAAAATGCAAATAAGGATGTGGCTCTTGCTACAATCATAAGTTGTGATCCAAAAGATAAACTTGATGGTGTTCACTAGGAAATGAATTTTGGATGGTGCATGTCGATCTTGCAATTGCGAAATGTGAAGAATTGATTGACCATACAAAGGCTACAAATTGATTGGTTATGCGATTGAGCCGATATTGCGTGGCCATCAACTTATGTACGGTGCTCCTTTAAGTTTTGTTACTTTAATATTGTGATTTTGTTTCTTCTTAATGGTGCATTAGTGGACTCTAATTTTTCATCGTAGGTTGATAAGATAAATGGATGATGCTATGGATGATATGTTCAATGCAAGGTGGAGAATGGTGACATAGGCAGATGATCTTCATTACATTTAGATTTCATTCTGTTAGGAAATGATGTTCAAGTAAAATATTTATGTCATGTCTTATGTGGATGGTTATCTGTATAATGCAACAATTTGTTTTTAATATATGAGTGTTCTTTTTAACCATGGTACGACCGATAATGATTTTTTTTTACTTTGACTCCAACACACTTATAATCGTTGCAGCAACCTAATTATATACGTTGCCAAAATAGCAAAACTCATCTATATGGCAAGTACCAACGCTTCTATACATTGTGATAATATAATTATATCCATTGTTAAAATAGTAAAAGTCATCCACGCATGGTAAGTACCAACGCATACAAGTGTAGTTACAACCTGACTATATCTGTTGCTACTTCACAACGCTTTTTCATATCTATTACCAACGCTTGTTTATCTGTTGTAATAGACTATCGCAACGGCCTCAATGGCAACGCATAGAAAATGCGTTGGTATAGACCGTAGCAACACTTATTTGGGTTTTTACCAACGCATATATGCGTTGGTAAAGGAGTGTTCATCTTGTAGTGTACTCGGAGGACCTCCTAGACCTTTGGGTGGTCCTGTCAGACCTCCCTAGGAGGTCCTAGGAGACTTCTCCTAGTATTTCCTGAGAGAGTCCTCACACTGGAGTCCCCAACTTCTTCCGCATCACCACCTCCTTCTTGTTCAGCCACGAATGCAGGAGTGGGATTGGCATACGCCTGGGTCAAAAGGACTAAATCCCACCCTCCCTCCCTCGCCATGCGTACATATGGCTATCATGATCTTGTTCCCTTGAGCTCCACTAACTCCCAATATGTGGGCTGTGCTGCTCGAGGGGGGGGGGCAAGACAACAAAATCTTAGATCATACACATCACGGTCCACTTGGAATGTGTGGAATAACCACCGCATTACGAAGGCCCCATGTACGCTGCTGGTCTTGGTAGGGACACGATCGATTGAAATAACGCAGATCAATCCCCTTGGGACCCTCCAGAATAGTCCCCAGACCGTGATAAATTTTGAAATTAGTGATGTCTGACATATTTGACGCATTGCACCATAAAGAACATTTCCACAATTAACCACATATCTAAAACTAGACTATCAACCGAAAAGTATTGCATATACGTAACCGTACATCTAAAACTGTGTAATCCATTCGGTTAAAAAAATTACCTGACGGGTGGGCAACCGGATGGGAAGGGCTTCGCTAGCTTCTGTCCTCCCCTCTACTCCTATCCCTTCCCTCCTTCTCTTTTTTTCCGAATAAAAGTGAGTCCTGTGCCAAATTTTAGAGTTTTAAGGGCATTTTATAGTGGAGAGGGTGTTCCTGTCGCTAGTTCAATTGGCGGTAGGCACACTATTTACTTCTTGTCGCTAGTTGAATTGGCAACAAGGAGTTGGACCGCCATTAGGGAGTTAATAGGGTCCTTGTCGTCAGTTGAACTAGCGATAGGAGCCTGTCGCTAGTTCAAACGGCGACAGGGACATAGTTTTGTAATTTTTTTGGGTGACTATTTATTTTTGTAATTATATTTTAAAATAAAATGTGGATATCATGGGGATATGCCCATGATCTTAGGATGATGAAACAATTGGCAATGGTGCTTTTGGTTTGAGGTTTCAAGTGTTTTCGACAAAGTTTGAATCTGTCGAGTCGTGCATGGCCCCGAGGTTTTATCTTGAATGTTGATATAAGTGGTGAATTGATTTTGGAATAGGTCATATCCATATTTGTTAATGCATATGTGTTGCATATTGCATGTTTTGGCTAACGTGGGTCAAGTTGTGAAGAACTTGTTCCGGATTCGTGTTGCTTGTCTATTCTTTGTCTTGGTGGCTTGCGGGTCAATGACGGTCAACAATGAGAGGATCGGGACTAAGTTTGGAGAGTCGAGGTCGAATCGATCAAGGATGCTAGGTGAGGCCAATGAATTCAAGCATAGCGCAGAATGGACATGGATGACCGAACGGGGGGTTCGGTGCGACTGGTTAGATCAAGCGGCGCGGGAGTTATTGCAAGTGCTCGATGGTCTTGGGTGGGATCCGGACGGGAGAGACTTGCCGAGCATGGGCCGTTGATCAACCTACTGCGCATGGCGAAAGCGGCGAGTGCTTGCCGCAGATGGACTTGGTCTTTTGGAGAAGGATCGAGAAGGGGTATTTTGGTAATTTTACCAAATACCATCTTGATGACCTTTTGGCTAAACCACGGCGCGAGACGGCGCAAAGGAAGATGATTAAGTCAAGAGAATTGAAGACGACGCTTTAAGATGCGTGCGTGTTTGTTCCGTTGATATTGGGCCTTAATGGAAGCCCATTAAGGTTTTTAGGGTTAGAGGCTGCCCTATAAAAGGTTTTTGGAGTGGAACATTAGGTTTGGCTGGTGAGGAAATAGCAGCCGGGGGCGGTTTGTTCTTGCTGCCCTGAAAAAATTGAAGAGCTGGGCGGCGGCCTGTGCAGCCCCGTAGAAACCGGGCGCTTGTAAACTCAAGTGGCGGCGCCCTGCTCTCATGAGAAATTTGAGTGCCTGTGGCTGCCTGCAAAATCCTGAGTTTTGGCGGCGACTGCTTTATAGATCCTGTTTTTGGCTGCCATTTTCTTGCGTCCCTGCTTGGTTTTGATGAGCCTGTTCCCCTAGCAAAAACCGGAGGTCTCAGCAGCGGCTTTGACAGAAAAATCGAGATCTGTGTTTCAATTTTGGATCTGTTCTTTGATTGGCTGTCATCTTATTGCGATCTATAGTCTTGGGGATTGACAGAAAAGCTGTAGTTTACTGTTTTGTTTTTTATTAGCCTGTGCCCCCAAAAATCTGTAGCGCCAGTTGTGTCTGAAGAATCTGGAGCCCCTGGCGGCGCCCTGTGTCCGCCCGGAGAAAAAAAAACGGAGTCGCTGGCGGCGCCTGTTCTGCCCGGTGAAAAAGAGAAATCAGGGGCGGTGCCTGTGCTCCCACAAAATCACGCGCAACCAGCAGAAACCAGATCTGCGGCGGTTGTTGGTGAGCGCCCTGTAGCCTGCAGAATGATGATTCTCGGCGGCGATCTGCAGTCCGGGGGATAGACAGAAATCTGCGGTTTGCTGTTAGATTTTGTATCGCCGTTTTTGCCTACATGTGAGAGGTTTTCTTCAGTGTTTGTTCTTGGCAGTAGCTATTTCTTCTTGGCTGCCTTCTGTGTTGCGTGTGAGGCTTTGGTTGTTTTGGCCAGCAGGTTTAGTCTTATTTTATTGCTTGGCTTCAAATTAATCCGACTCAGGCCTTGATCCTAATTGCTGCGGCACGTTGCTATGGGTGTGCGTGGAGTTTGCTTGTAGTGAAGATTTGATGTGTTGATTTGTTCTAGGAGTGTGCTACTGTTTTGGGTTTAATTTATTGCTAGTTGCTGTTCTCGTGAGGTGACCTACTGCCTTAATTGTGCCATTGCTTCGCTAGCTTTCAACTTACTGAGTACTAGTGCACACACCCTTATATACGTTGTTTCTTGTTGATTATTGTGCATTTCAAAGAGATACTTTTTGCTTCCGGGTTTGATCGGATTCAACACAGGTCATCCATTTACCAGATATCTGATCTTCATAGCTTTTATACTATTGGAGTGAAAATAATGTTGAGTTTGATCGAGGAGAAAAAAGAGAAAGCGTCTATTCTCTATTCACCCCAAGAAACAGCGTATATAGTGTCGCCTTCCTAGGTCCTACATAATATTATTTTAAAAAATCCAAGGATTTTGATATTACTATATCCAAATGTGTGCTTATGTGTGTTTCCATAAACTTATGTGCTAGACCCTAATATATAGTTAAACAAGAAAGAAACATAATTATCTAACTAAATTAACTATATGTTGTTTGTTTATCTTTGTAGAGTACTTAGGATAAATATTTTATCTATATAGTTTTATGAGTTGTTGCACAAAGAAGTATATATATGGAATTGTAGGATAAGATGGTACTCTATTTGATAAAAAAATTTGTTACTCTATAATTTAAGTGGAATTGCTACATAATACTCAACTAAAATTTATGGAAATCGATCGATTTTCTCATCATTCGATTTGTACCCACAATCCAGTGCCTACTGATTTAGAGGTCTTTGACTTCTCCAATGACCATGATAAGGTTAGAGTTCGAATTTACCGATTTAGGTTTTGGGTTCATTAGAATCCCCAACTATATTGGGAGGAGAGCAGCGATAGATCAACGTTGGGCAACAAGCAGTGATGACACCACTGGATGCGGGTACATAGAAGGACAGCGGATGATGTCAGGGGGAGGGCGATGATTGTGAGTAGTGAGTTAGGTCTTGAGGAGGCGACGGGTGGTAGGGGCGACAGATGCAGCGGTGGGGACGTGGCGGAGTGACGGAGAAAGAGGTTGTTGTGACTTACGCTAGGATGGAGGTGGTTATAATTGAAGGGATACGGGTAGGCTACACTAGCTGGCAATTCAAAAATTCTACAGCGTAAATGAGGACACCATGCAAGCAAGAAATCACATATCGTTACCACCAGACACACAGTGCAGCGGAAGAAGAGTTGGAGTAGCCTAATCCAACGTAAAGCGCGTCAATGTAGTGGTCGTAGTCGATCGTCCAACGTAGTTGATTGTCTCCTCCAGCAACCAATCACTTTCCTTGAGAAGTAGTGGATCGTCCTCAAGCGCAACAGCAACCACAGTAGCGCCTCCATGGTATCCACACGTCTGAGGAAGGAACACCGAACTCAGGTGTGCTAGCATCAAGTCGCACGGGAAGGCTCTCTCAAGAAGATGGTGGCTAGGGTTTCGGTGGAGCAACTCACATTTTGTCACCTTCTCCCAATAGCCTCATGCACCTTGTTATATAGAGCCCATGACGGATCCTATTCGAACATGTTTGTTCCAACCCGTTAAGTGTGTGACCCTGTAGGTTCATGTGTAATCGGTTGTGACTCGAAAACTCCTTTCGGATCATGAGTCGTTAGCGGTTCCTAGCAGGACATAACGATTCCCGAATACACACGAATTATATCGGACGAACCTGAATGCAATATGACCTACGACCAGATCCTTATCACTAACGACCAACTCATATCTCTATACGACTAGTTCATATTTAGTCTCGACCAGTTCATATTTAGTCTCGACCACTTCGTAACTCCTTACAAGTAGGTTTCGACCACTTAATGATTATGTTCGACCAGTCTACGGCTAGCTCCTAAGTGTACTATTACACATGTAGGAAACCATCTTGTCTGCGATCTCGGGTCTAAGGATTATACATCATCATTGCTTGAGACCAACTGACGACACATAAATCATAACAATCTCAACAGTGTCTCAAGGTGGATCAATTCAACCCCATGTTCTCTAACATGTGTTCACATCATTGATCCGATATCCCTATATCCATGACCGGTGAAACATGGTCATCAATCAATACATGTGCCGGTCGATAAGTCACTAGTGTTCCGACCAGTGACATTCGACTAGGGATATATTTAGAATGACATCATATAAGTTAAAGAGTTTCACTAATAAGTCACATACTTGTTAATATTTATAACTGATGATTCATTCAAGGAACATAATAACATTTATTCAATAACTCATAAACATAGACGTGATACAATCATCTCTATGATTGCCTCTAGGGCATATCACTAACAATAATAAGAGCAAGTGCATAGAAAATCCAACTATTTTTTTAACGATCAATGACATGTCATTATCTCGTTTAAGAAGGAAATATTTTCTATCGAAATCGTATCATATGACATTGTAACTGCGATGGCAAAGAGGAAACGATACCATAATCAACACCTGCCCAAAATCCGCTCAATGCCCAACCAGCAGTGGCGGACCACACGCACACATAGCACCCCACTTATACTTTCGTCCTCGCTTAGTGTAAAAGGGTTAACCCGGAGGTGCTATGTTTGGACCCAACAGGCATTATATACTACTACAACTCACTTTAGATAAGCAATATGGGACTAATCCCACCACATGACTCCTCATGGGCCACATGGGCCGCACTACGAGTAGGCCAGGGTATTACATTCACCCTCTCAAGGGTGGCGCCCTCGACAAAGACACCGCATCGCTGCAAATGCCCGAACCACCTCTCGGTACACATCCGTGCGTCGGTCTTCAAGACATATGCCATGCCATGTGTCTACTCACGGGACCACACGCATCATGCGATATATGGCGCCCACATCCCTGCCTGTTGTCGCGAAGGTTAATACTCTGATACCATCTGTAACACCCTGGCCCAAAATCCGCTCAATGCCCAGCCCACCGTGGGGCGGACCCGCGCACATATAGCACCCTACTTACACTTTCGTCCTCGCTTCGTGTAAAAGGGTTAGCCTGGAGGTGCTATGTTTGGACCCAACAGGCATTATATACTACTACAACTCACTTTAGACAAGCAATATGCGACTAATCCCACCACATGACTCCTCATGGGCCACATGGGCCGTACTACGAGTAGGCCGGGGTATTACAATAACATTAGTCTATTTCCATCTGTTGGGTCAAAGGAGCAATGGATGGGATTGGACCGCCACAGTGATAGCTATAGTAAAGTGCAGCAGTATTTACTGTTCTACTGTTGCTTCCGGCTAAAATGAATCTGGTGCTTTCTTTTTTTTAATCCAACTATCAGCGTTCCTAATGGATGCGATTCCTTTTCTACCATACACTATATCTTTCTTACCCTGTTTCACCTCACGTGGAGTCTTCGCTGGCAGCTACGTTTTTTTTTTATCTAACTATCATCGTTCCTAATGAATGCGATTCCTTTTCTACCATATACCATATTTTTCTTGCCCTATTTCACCTCACGCAGAGTCTCTGCTGGCAGCGGTGTCCCTCCCCCAAATACGGCGAGTTGGCGACCGATACGTTCTCCGCCTCCTCTCTGTTTACAGTTTCCACAGTTTGCCAGATCGATCAACCGATACATTCTCCGCCTCTTGTCTTCGTTTCCACCATTCGCCAGATCCGGTTCCCCTTCTCCGGCAGCCGGCGTGGTGAGTTCTTCTCATCCCCTTCCTTTGTTTCCACCGTTTGCTAGATCGGCCCTTCCCATTCTCTGGCGATCGTAGCGGTAGCTCGGTGAAGATCCTCGTCAACATTCTCGTGGGATATCTTTTCTTTGCTGTGATTAATCTCATCCTAATATTTCTTTCTAGGATGGATACTTCAATCCGTGCAGTTTGTTGCTTGGTGGATAGGGATAACAATTGTACCCGATTACCTGCGTGCCTACGGGCGAATACCCTAATGAAGACGGGTATGTGCATCTTTTTTTGCCCACAGATATGAAAATAGACATAATTTCTTGTCCATCGGACAAACAGACACAGACATAGATGAGCTCCACCCATACCCAACCACTCGGACTGGCCAAATGGGCGCTCGACCAAGACAAGACGGGCCAACGGCCCATTCGGCCGATGTCTTGTTAAATGCTTGCGTCTTGGAAATTTGCATGGGCACGGTGGCTGGCGCGGCTGCGGCCCGACAGCATTCGTCGTGCGTCTTAGGCAAGACGCGAACCCGTTGGCCGTCGGGCGGATGTGGCCCGTTTGGCCCATCAAAACAAAAAATTAGAAAAAAGTGTAGAATTCAGAAGTAGACATGAAAATTTAAAAATTGAGACAATCATATTGAAAATGTAATAAAGAGCTTTATTGATGTCCAACTGGCTGCCTCGTTAAAACCTTTGTCAAGTAGAAACTCAAAATGAGAAAACCTTGGTAAAGGAAAAAAGTACGACCTATAGCTCTACAATTCTACATACATGATACATCTTTGTTCTGTGTGTCGGTGTCATTGTCTAAGTCTGATTTTGAACACCTTTGACAATTCGGATTTTCCACAGAGTGTTGTGTTAAGTGAATCGGTTTGTTCCCAATCCTTCACAGTTAGAAGGATCTCTACCATCTCACTTGTGAGACTTGTTCTTCTCTCCTCTAATATCCTTCGTAAAGATCGAAAGCGCACTCGGAGGAAACCAGAGATAAGAACGATTAACACATCACGTGCAAGTATGGATAGCACGTGATATGTTAACTTATGGGCTTGCCACCATTGCAAGATGTCGAAACCTTCGGGCGAAATCCACCGTATCATTTGTCGAGATAGGTGGATAGTTCCCCTCCTTGTGGGTCTTGGTGAGCAAAGGCCAAAAGTGCGAAAGAAGAAGAAGACGAAGACTGGACTGGATGAAGAGGCACCAAGATCGTGCCCACATACTTGTCTTCCCACTCGAGGGGGGCTCTCGGAGGTCGTTATGCAGCGAACTCCTCGGAACTTATTTTCATACCTTTGGTAAACCTCGTATAGCAGAGAACGAACTTCGCAAAATAGTTAGTATAGTCTAGCCCGTAGCATCACTAAGAAGATCAAGTCTGATACCAAATGCACCAATTTTAGCCCTAGGATCTAAAATAAATGCAAATGCATATAGGTAAGGATTTCTCTCAATATTTAAGGTATTTAGATTTCATGGAAACAACAAACCTCACGTAAAACTAAGTCATTTTCATGCATTTTCAATTGAGTAGCAATCAGAAAATAGTATGCACAATGATAGGAGATGTTGGATAGTAGACGGTGGACAAAGCAATAGTTGCCTCATAAAAATTTCTAAAAATGATAGTACCTTCTTAGCAACGAACCAATGTTGCTCGATTAATAACAAAGTACCGTCGATTGCTAGGATAGTGTGTTTGAATAAAAGCAGAAAAAGTGCTCAAAAGTGCTCTTGTATGGTAAAAGATGCTTAAGCATGAGGTAAGTAGAGTTCCACCTTACCTCCATGTCCAAACCGAACTTTCTTGGGCGTACACCTATAAGCCTGCGAAGTTCTTATATTGTGCTATTCTTACGTTAGAATTGTTCAAGAAATAAATCGCATCATGTAAAAGCTCTAATATCTGGACTCAACCTCTTTAGACCACATTTGACTATAAGGTTGATAATATGACAAGCGCATCGTTGATGTAGCAAGAACGAATTGGCATATGTACTCAACACTGGAGTAAGAATGTCCATGGCCCTAGAGTTTGAAGCGGCGTTGTCTAAGGTAATTGCGAATATTTTGTTTGTAAGACCAAAGTCTTCCACGACTTTGAGAATACAGTTCGCAATATTCTCCCCCGTGTGTGCTACATCAATTAATTTCAAACCTATAATTCTTTTCTCCATTACCCGATCGTCATTAACATAATGCGCCTACACTAAGATAATCCTCCTAGCCCAACCACTCCATATGTCCTAGGTCAAGGCCACCGAAAATGTGCACGTACTAAATAGTTCCTTTATTTTATTACGGCGTTCATTATAGTATTTCACTAGATCCCTTGTTGTTGTCTGCATCAAAGCGGAAGAAAATCTAGGATTATCTTGCAATCTAATGTAATTTTGGAAAAGCGGATTCGCCAAAGCCTAACGGTAAATCCTCGAAGCAATTAAGCGAGAGAGATTGGCGAGCTACGAGGATCATAGTCCCACTGAATCTGCGTCTGCGTCGGGGTTGTATTGCAATCTGCGTCGCCTCATCGCCAATCCTTGCTTGGTTCGACACCTTGTAGCATGTCTAAGCAAGTGCCCGTTCCACTTGTAGACTTTGCGAGATAATTCATGCCGACAAATTTTACAAATAGCATATGGTACCTCATTTCATTGCGTCTTGCACGGTTGTCTGTCGAAATTCTCCCACACTCGATGTAGATGGCCTCGACCTCTTTGCTCGATTCTTGATTGAGCGATGTTGATGTCGAGCTTGATGACGGAACTCGACTTGCTCCTCGGTGAAACCTCCGGTTCATTTGAGGCAGCCGGTAGCCTCCATAGACGCAATTTCGTCCAGATGAAAGTCCGAACTCACTAAGAGCAAAGCTATCGTAAGGACCTATCCATAACGAAAACTACAAAATCGAAACTAACATTATTACTACTTTAATCTTAGCATAATAATAATTGACAATAAAAGTATTACAAAAATAGTATTGTACCTCTTTATTTGACTTGGCGACGAAATTGAAATTTCAAATTTTGGCACAAATTTTTGAATTTTGCCAAATTAACTCAACACGGATTTGAATTTGCACAACACAATTTCAAAGAGAGATAGAGAATGAAGGGGTCTTGAATGAGGGGGTATGATGCCTATTTATAGAAAAAAATTTAGAATTTTTTCAATTTTTTCGCTATTTTTAAGCCCCCAACGGTAAAAAAAAATCACTCAGCGGTCAAAAAAATTCACTAAGATAAAAAAACGGCCGTTTTTGGACGATGCCATCACTACCACGGCATGACGACCTGTTACTGGCCATCACTTGCACTTCTTCTTCTCTTCTCTCCTCCGTCTTCTCCTTTGCCTGTCTTCTCTCTCTCTTGCCTCGCGTCATGCCGTCCTCGCCCGTCGCTGTCGCGACCATGCCTCCTCCTCGCTTTCGCCTCACTGCTTGGCTCATGGCGTCGACTCCTCGCTTTCCCATGGCGCCTCACCGCTTCCCATGGCGGCATGCCTTCCGCCGGCCGGCGTCGACCGCCCTTCCCGCCTCCTCATGGCCCGCCCGCCTCGGCAACGGTGACACTGCCGTGCGTTGCAGCCTCGACCCTCGACAACCGTCACCTCCTCGTCCGTCCATGTCCATTTCCGTCTTGTGCAGGGCCCTGGCATGCCATGCTGGCTCTCCTCTCCTCTCCGCTTCACACAGTAGCGGCGGCGTACCGAATGAGCCGCGACGACGCTCCTTCTCCGCTCCGGCCAAGACCGACCGCCATGTAGAACTTCGCCGGCCGCCTCCGGCTCCGGTGTCCCATTCCTCATTGCGAACCTCTCCTCCGCTCCGTCCGGCCCGCCTCTGCCTCCGCCTCGGCGTCGGCGGCTGCGCTGCTGCCATCGCGAACTGGGCCGAGCAGCGTGCCATCTTGGTGCAGCCTGACGACGTTAGACCGTCTTAAATCTTGGCCAAACCATTTGTCTTGAGTGGCGGCGCGAACACGCTCCGGGTCTCGTCTTGGGGCAAGACGCCGCGTAAAACGATCTGGACCGTATCGTGCTTGGACCGGACCAACAGTAACGTACTTCGGGCTAACCCATTTGGCCCGACCCATTTGACCAGCTCTACCGATTACCCGTATAAAAATATTGACAAATAAGCCCAAATGAAAAGTATCGTCCGATTACCCGCACTCCACCCGTCCACCACTCCGCCTCCACTTCTCCCCTCTCCCCAATCCCCAATCCCCATCCACTCGATCCCCCCAGTCCTCCACTCTGCCTCCATTCCCATCCCCCTTCCACTCCCACCTCCAACTCGCCGTCCACCGCCGCCCCCGTCCGTCCCCGCCGCCCCCGTTCGCCTGCCGCCTCCCGTCCCCCACCCATCCTCAGCTCCCGTCCGCCCCTGCCCACCTCCAGCCGTCGCCCCTCCTCACACCGGGCGGCCACCTCCACATCCAGATCCTCCCGGCCACCGCCCCTCCTCCCGCCCGGTCGCGAACAAACGGGAGAAGAGCGGCTGGTTAGAATCGCGATTTTCTGAGAAGTGTTTCGTGGGGAATTTTTGTTGCATTTCCCCCCAATTCCGACGGAGAGATGTCGCGCATTCCCCTGATTAAATTCCCCAAGAGGAATCTCAAAGTCCCATCCCCAGCAGGTGCTCTCTGCCGGTCTGCCCCCCCCCCCCCAACTCTTTCTTTTTCTTCGGTTCTTGTAGGTTAAGGTTTGCTAATGTAGGTCTAGTTTGTTAGAGATCTAAATTTCTAATTTTCTCAGTTTTTTTTGGTTGATTTCCTTCTCGCAGCGCCGCAACCTGCAGATGTGCACGCGACCCTCATGTCCCGACTGGGTAAGCACAAGATTCTTGAATCTCTATCCAAGCAATGATTGTTTGAATTCGGGTTATATTTGAGTGGTGATTTTTGGTTAGGCACATGCTTGGTTACGCTTTTCTGCAGTAGTTGATTGATCTGTATAATATATTTTTGCTTATTAGTATGTGAGATTCTGATTTTGCGGGTGGTGGTTTTCAGAGTGTAAGCCAAATGGAAGCTATTCTTGTATTGATTTTTGTTCACTATTAGGAACTTGATATATGAAATTGGGATATGTGGGGCGAGATGAGTTTCCAAGGAGCTTAATGAAAGAGGGAAGGTTTTGTGGGTTAGCCTCATGCAACTGCAATGTGTTTTATGGGTACTTCTGTGCTTTTTAGTTGTTCATCTTATGTATTGTGTTATGTCATTCAGATGTAGGGTTGCTCGTGGTTAATTAACCTGTTTAGATATTGTTCAACTTCCACCTATAGAGGAGATATTTTGAAAATAGTAGTTATAGCGATCCATTGCAGAGATAAGATATGATCCTCAGGTAATGAATAAGTTATTTGCTATCTTTACATTGTTTTGATATGATTTACGATAGTTTGGATTGTTATGCCATAGTTATGGATCTGCTGAATGTGTTTCAAAATAACCACACCCTGTGTTTGAAAATAGTCAATAGAGGACAGGGTGCCGCCTTTGATTTTGCATCGCCCTTGCTATTGCCATGTTATAGCTTGTTACCACCAGTTACTGGATGGATTCTTACACTACTTTGACATTGAAATTGTAATTAAACTGGTCAGCTTTTTTGGAATGCTGGTCTGGTCCGATATTAGCTATGACCAGCAGCTAGCTTGTTACCGCTGGGATTTCGACTCTTCGTTCCCTGATTAAAGGTATTGCAGGGAACACTGGTTGCCCTTGGAATGCCACTGCTCCTTTGAGTTACCACTTACCACCCCCAAAATTGCACTGTTGCTTGAGTACACCAAAGTCCTACCTCGATCCCCTATTACATCATTGTCGACCTGAGGTCAGGTCCTCTTGAGTCTTGGGAGCTGAGATCTGCCCTGGGGCTGCCTCCTGCCACTCAAGTTTGCTGCCTTCCTTGAGGGCATATGCTCCTCTAGGGTATGCCTTCCCTGAGACCTCATCCGGGCCACTTGCTGGCTGACTTAACCACACTTCATTATTCCTTATTGTATGTTTGTTTCCAGCCAGGGTTTCAAAAACCGTTTTTAAAAGTTTACTGGCTGGTTACCGGTCCAATCCTGGTTACATATCATTTTTCTTCTTTTTTCAACAATTTTCAACTTCCAACAAGTTCTCATAGCAAGTAGAGTTCAAAACAACAAAAAACAGCTCAAATGGCATATTCTCACCAGGAGCTACAGTGCTTCCACCTTCAGCTACCCATCGGGATTTCTAGTTCCTGGTGATAACGGTTACTTCTGAGATTTGGAACCCTGCTTCCAGCTGACCCAGACTTGGCAGCCTAGAATCACATTGAATGTTGCCTGGCTTAATAATATTATACCTTTTCTATATGGATATTTGTTTAGTTTTCACTTTTCAAATATCTTGTCCCATGAAATATATATGTGTTGCAATAAATGATATACTTTTCATAAGCTGTTTTTCTTTGAATGCATTGTTGAACTGGTCATGCAGTTGTGATTTGTCAAAGAAAAAAACCTACGTATTGAAAGATTACGCAGCTATTTCAGTTTTGTCTGTTGAAGAAAGTTTGTACTCCCCCAGTCACAAAAGAGTGACGTTTTGGAGATGGACAGACGACGCGATCCTCAAAACGCAATTTTGACCACTAATTTCTATTGTAATATGCTTATATAACCTAATAAAATTGCAATATTATGATAGTACTTTTTGAGAGAAATATACACATTATTTTCATGTGTCGAATCTAAATATTTTATAAAGATACCGATAGCCAAAGTTTATAATTCTTTACTGCACGAATCCCACGTTACTCTTTGGTGGCTGGAGATAGTTGTTATTTTACTTGTGTACATGCTGTCTACATTGGTTTATTGAAAGGATATGTTTTACTGCTAATTGTTCATCTCATAATACTGATGGAAAAGGGTGTTTAACTGTTTATAGCAATTTTTATTTCATTTTCAGGAGCTAAACTGGAGGCACCATCTTCTTCAGGAGAGATTAAAAATTACCGCTTTAGATCAGATGTGCCTTCCCCACCTTCTCACACTGCTGTTGGAGGGCCAGCTTCACTCCTTCCCAAACGCAAACCACTGTCTGAGGAAGAGATTGAGGCTATCATGGTACGTTCTTTGTTCACAGATGCTGAAATACTGAAGCAAACACTTTAGGGTTGTTCTTAAGGTTTTCGTAACTTCAACTCTACAAACATTTTTGTCCAGTTCTTGTGTGTGCTTTGGACCCAAGTTAAAGTGTACATGAAATTTGCAGAATGATTATGCCATTGTTGCTTAACATGTACAGGTTTGTTAGCTAAAAATTACAAGTCTAAAGATAATGACAAAATGCTAGTTAATCACTCTTGTAAAATTAATCATCATGGCTGTTCGTAATCTTTTGTCAGTCTTTATAGAGTGGTAGTCGGTGTATTTTTTTGTTACTTGTTGGACAGGCCTCACAGGACTAGGTTACTCACATATGCTCTATATGGACTATGGAATATTGCTGCCTTCTCAATTTCTTTCCATTGAGAATTGAGATATACTGTATACAGCTTGCTAACCACTTGCAAATTTTAAAAACTAAGGGCCAGAGGTGGTTAATTGCATCGATGCACATATAAGTCAGTGGCATTTGAAAATTTCTTCACATCTGTAAATTTTTTGATATGAACACGAGTACATGACCAAAAAAGGGAGTTTATTGTTAATTCGTTATATGCCATTGAATAACTTCGAATCTTCATAATATGCCACTGGTGTCTCACTGACATATGGGCTCTAGGCCCACTTGCCAGCATCACAATGAATGACGTATGTGGTTATTCAGTGACATATTGTGAATTTTCTCTTTATAGTGTTGCCACGACCTCTTTTCCAAGACTATGGTTCTTTGCTACTTCTAGGATTACCCCCTCAATTGGTTCCTATCTCCTTTCTAGTTTCTACCTATCTCCTTGCATGTACAACCTATTAATTACCGTTACCTACAGTGCCTATGTCATTTGTGTAGTTTCAATGCTACTTGAATTCCCTAGGATATTTTCTGTAGCCATATTGAACTCCTGAAGGCTTGTGTTTGTTGACAATTCTTCTTTTTTTTTGGGGTTGTGCTGTTTGTTCTACAACTTTATGAACTATGTCCTACTCTCTTAACACGAAAATACGTATTTTTCTGCAGCAAGGTGGTTCCTTCTGATATTGCTTCCCATGGATGGGACCTTTTGCGGAGCATCAATAAGATACCTTACACCCTACTTTCTTACCCTTCACCTTTGAAGGATGTTATTAGAGCCATGTTGATATGAAACTCTTCGTTTTAGTCCATTTTGGTGTCAGGAAGTCAGCTGTTGCGACGCTCGTATATTGAATATTCTCTACATGTGACTTTCCAAATTATCAACACTGAACATGTGATTTATCGGTGCCTTGCCAAAACATGTTGATCAGGGAATGATTTTATGAATCTCGAGTTCTTTTCCTTGTCCGTGTTTTGAGGTCTTGTCCAAAAGACCTGTATGCTTATTGATAAGTGGGTGTTTTGCCCCCTCATGCATGGTTTGAGTTCTTGCCTGATTTCATGCCGTTGGCGACCCACTGCTGCAGTTTTCGGTTGTGTGTGAAGCAGTCTAGGCTTGCAGAGATCGTCTTCTACTCTGTAAAAAGGATTTTAAGTTTCTCGAGTGTGCAGCGCAGTGTACTACGATTTTTCGTCATAAATGTCCTGGTCTTGATTTTCTATTTTCTTCTTGGACTCTCTGTTTAGGGTTTTTCTAATGTTACCCTGGTCACAAAAAAGCAAAGTATTTGGAATACGTGTAGTCAAATATTGTAAATTTTGGCTATCAATATCTTTACTAGTACTTAGATTGAAGACATGAAAATAATAAGTGTAGATGTCTCAAAAAATATGTTATACTTTTATTAGGTTTTATAAATATATACTATACTTGATATGATATACGTGATCAAAGTTACGTTTTAGGTCTATATACAATTTTTATTAATTAGCCTTGTTTTAACAAATAAATCCGATCATAACTTATTTTCAAAATGAATCTTGCTTGCCACTTTGATTTGACATGCCATCTAGTTCTCCCAAGAATTAAGCTGCGAACGTTGAGAAAGAAACAAAGAGGAGAGTGTACCAGTCTAAATAGGCCGCCGCTGACTCAAATATGGCACGCCAACATCTCAGTTCGTACTGGGCTGGCCTGATCACAGTGTAAGACTTGGACGGGCCATGCTTTGGACTGGCCCGGCCAACACGGTCCATTTGGACAGCTCTTGAGGATAGCCATTTCCCATTTGGTCCGACTCCATAGCATGCCGCGCCAGTCCACCTCCCTCCTCCGCAACCTCCTCCCCAGGCACAAGAGCCCCTCCTCCGCTCACCCCTTCTTGGTCTCCTCCCGGGCACAGAGCGCGCCGCCGGGCCCTCACGGCCGCGTCTTCCATCCACCTCGGGCCGGAGGAGATCGCCGAGCTCACCCGCAACAAGGTTGGTGGTAGCTTCGTACCCAGCATACCAATTGGCTGCTTCTTTGCCTTCTTTCTTTTGAACAGGTAAGCGAGAACTCCGTTCGTTTCTTGAAGGTTTTGATTGCGGCGACGGTGGCGAGCGCGATCGGGCAGCTGTCGAAGCCCTTCACTTCTGCCAAACGATGCGTTCCTCCATCCTCTCAAAATCAAGAACCGCACTGTCTCCCGCGCAGCACCACCTCCGCCTCCACCGCCTCCTCCTTGTCTCTTCCCTCCACAAGACCACCCGTTTCCCACCCACAACCGCCATTACTACACTACCACATCTTCCTCCAAGCTCCAACTCCCACCTCGCTTCTTCTCCTCCTTCCTACCACCACTACACCTCTATCCTCCAATCCTGCGTCGCCGCTGGAGCCCTCCGTGCCGGCAGGCAGCTCCATGCCAGGCTCCTCGTGTCGGGCCTCGGCTCGGATACGGTCTTGGCCACCAAGCTCGTCGACCTCTACGCAGCCTGCGGCCATGTGGGCCACGCGCGCCGCCTGTTCGACGGAATGCCCAAGAGGAACGTGTTCCTGTGGAACGTGCTCATCAGGGCCTACGCGCGGGAGGGGCCCCGCGAAGTCGCGGTCGAGCTCTACCGCGGGATGGTGGAGCACGGGGTGGATCCGGATAACTTCACCTACCCACTGGTGCTCAAGGCGTGTGCCGCGCTGCTGGACCTGGAGACAGGGAAGGAGGTGCACGAGCGCGTCGCGCGCACGCGGTGGGGCGCGGACGTGTTTGTGTGCGCGGGGCTCATCGACATGTACGCCAAGTGCGGGTGCGTGGACGATGCTCGGGCAGTGTTTGATGGGATCGCGATGAGAGATGCTGTGGTATGGAATTCGATGATTGCCGCATATGGGCAGAACGGATGGCCCGTAGAGGCGCTTTCTTTGTGCCGCATCATGGCTGCTGATGGCGTTTGGCCAACTATTGCTACTCTGGTGAGCACGATATCTGCAGCGGCTGATGCGGCTGCTCTGCCTAGAGGGAGGGAGCTGCATGGGTTTGGTTGGAGGAGGGGGTTCGGGTTGCAGGACAAGCTGAAAACTTCCCTTTTAGACATGTATGCAAAAAGTGGGTGGGTTCGTGTGGCACGTGTTCTCTTTGAGCTACTCATGAAGAGGGAACTTGTTTCATGGAATGCCATGATTTGTGGATATGGGATGCACGGCCATGCTGACGAAGCTCTTGAACTGTTTAAGAAAATGAGGAGTGAGGCTCAAGTGATGCCCGATAACATCACTTTTGTTGGGGTCCTATCTGCGTGCAACCATGGAGGGATGGTAAAAGAAGCAAAAGAATTATTTGATTTGATGGTGGATGTGTGTTCCATCAAGCCAACAGTGCAGCATTACACTTGCCTTGTAGACGTTCTTGGTCACTCTGGATGGTTTGAAGAAGCATATGATCTCATTAAGGGATGCCCATTGAACCAGATTCAGGGATATGGGGTGCATTGCTCAATGGTTGTAAGATCCACAAAAATGTTGAACTAGGTGAGTTAGCCCTGCAGAAATTGATTGAGCTGGAGCCTGAAGATGCTGGTAATTATGTGCTTCTATCAAATATCTATGCTCAGTCTGGGAAATGGGAAGAGGCTACAAGGGTGAGGAAGCTGATGACCAATAGAGGCCTGAAAAAGATCATTGCTTGCAGTTGGATTGAGGTGAAAGGGAACACTCATGGATTTCTTGTTGGGGATGCTTCTCATCCTAGATCAGATGAAATATATGCAGAGTTGGAGAGATTGGAAGTTCTCATGAGTTATGCTGGTTATGTGCCTGACACGATGCCAGTTTTCCACAATGTGGAAGATGATGAAAAGAGGAACATGGTGAGGAGCCACAGTGAGAGGCTGGCCATTGCATTTGGTCTCATTAGTACACCTCCTGGGACAAAGCTTCTTGTGACGAAGAATCTTCGAGTTTGTGAGGATTGTCATGCTGTTATCAAGCTGATTTCACAAATTGTGCAGCGTGAAATCATCATAAGAGATGTTAACCGTTACCATCACTTTGTAAATGGTGAATGCTCTTGCAAAGACTACTGGTAACCTATACAATGAATAAACTAGTTGAAATTTGGCAATATAGTGGGGGTAGTCCTAT
Organism: Phyllostachys edulis; assembly: GCA_036346405.1. NCBI lineage: Eukaryota > Viridiplantae > Streptophyta > Magnoliopsida > Poales > Poaceae > Phyllostachys > Phyllostachys edulis. The sequence continues at coordinate 48,954 of JAYEVD010000439.1, read as the reverse complement.
TAGTCTTCCAGGTCGGAAGATAGTTCTCTCTGAAACATGATGGCTCAGCCATAAAAACAGAGCTCATTATTGAGAAATTAGAAGGTGACTGCAAATCTGCAATTGTCTGTTACTATGTCAGAGTTCACTGTAATGTTCTTCTAACAGACAAATGATGATGCTGACTGGGGCAGCATCTAGTGAGTGGAATGCAATTGTCTCACTTTGAAATGGTTCCAACATGCAAAGGTGATGACTTTGATACAAAGCATTTCATTTATGCAAATCATTTAGAGGAAAAATTGATTGCGTTCATTGTGGAACACCAGGTTCTCCACTGGGCTCGCTTACGTAACTTTAGTCCCTGACTGGAGACGTGTTCACAAAATCAAGGTTGGGCCTTCATGGATGCTTCATGGAAGCTTGCTAGAACCGCACTTTGAGCAAGGCTTAATCGGGGAAAAAGTACACTTTAAATTCTCCATGCATGAAAGCTTTACAGGGAGGTATTTGCCATATCTAATAAAATATTTTTCTTTCTTATTTGTCACAATGAACAATTAACTGATGGCCATACAATTAACTGATGGCCATATATCTAAGAGTAGTTTGTTAAATGGAGGTTTCCCAAATACAACACAATCCTTGGGAAAAAAAGAAATGCAACACAATCCTTAGTGTGGTGTTGTGATAGTTAAGTGAGACTGTGAGAAGCTTCAATAGTATGAAAGGTTACGCTGCGAGGTCTTATCCCAAAATGTTGTATTCCTCATTCTATTGAATGTAATTATGCTCAATCATATCTTTTTGGCGGTAAAGCTATTAACTCTTGTCAAAATTGACAATTCAAATGGTTCTAACTGCCATTCCCTGTTCTAGGCGGTTGTGGCAGTGACTACCTCACTTGGGCTAGAAAGGTTAGCTTCTTTCAAATTATTTGGCTCAGGCCTTACATGTTTCTGCTTTGTTTTAGCCCTAGGTTGCGTGTTTTCATATTTCTTGATTACGGGGTTTAGTATGCAGGGGGTTTGCAGACTGCATATTCGGGATGTCGGTGGTGTTTGCAGCTATTGTAATGTATGACGCTCAGGTATGGTGGACTTTATGCCTTTTGTTTTCAATCTGGTAGTTTATCAATATCAGTTAGCTTATTGATCATACTAGTGCCCCAATTATGTGATTCAGTTTTTCGCATTTTTCTCGGGAGCTTGTCCATCTCCACGGCGGCCGCAACACGAAACCCTACATTGGTGGCGACAGTGACGTCCTCCTTTCCCACCGGCGGCGGTCTCTTATCGCACCAGCGGTTCATCCTCCAGGTTAGAATCTCCTCTTATGCTTGTTCTTGGCACGATTTGGCCTCCCTTGCTCGTTTTATGGCAGATTCTAAGGCTGCGTGCTGCAATTCATGCACAAGGAGATGGGGATCGCCGGCACGGTGGTCAAGGGGATTATGCGTGTCGGACCCAGATTCTGAGAATCCAAATCATCTGTGAAAACACTGTGCTATTCCCTATATCAGTAGATAGCACTCATAGATACATCACTAAATCAAATTATACATGTCGTAGATTAAACCATACCATTCATTAATTAACACTTCAGAGTTTACATAGACCGTATCGGGTTGGGTTTTTACAAAAGGACCGAACAAGGCCAAAGCTTACATTACAAAAGCGGAAACGACAACGGAAGCAAAAGGGGTAGAGCACGTCTCTCCATAGGCAAGCGATTGGAGAAACCCGTGTGCGTCCGATATTACCCAAAGACTCAGATAATATAGGATGCACGCAAGCACCAACGGAGTCAACCAGACTGGGGTGAGACTAGAACAACTATGACTAACTACGCTTCATTCATCTCCAAGGCCTCCAACTTTGGGATCCTCGTAGTAGTCGTAGTCCTCCGGATTTTCTGTTTCTGAGGGTTTTGGAGGAAAGAGCGAGAATAAGCATAACTTCCGTGCTCGCGAGCCAACACACAATGCAATAATATACATGCAAGGCTAAACAAGGATGGCTCGGGTTCTTTTATTTGCTAAAGTAATATTTTCAATTATCATAATTACAAATTCCTATCACTTAGTATTTTAACAAATTGCATTTTGTTAAAGAGAGTAATTGTGCAATATTTATTTCAGTAGAGGTTCCCTCCGGTGGAAACTCTACCTTATGCATCTTTTTGATTGGAGCTACCTCCACTTACTACCATCGTTGAGCTCGAAGACTCAGGTAAAATCCAACACAGGGCTAGGTGAGTCCTTCCATATTTTCATACCACCCACAAAGGTTTTTGAAATAGAACTAACTCAAGTAAAGTTCCCATGTCCGCCTTTGACCAGTAAGCGCGGTTTATTTAAACGATTTAGACTCTGCGAGAGGTTGTACCTTTGTATCTACAAGAGATAGTCATACTCATTACCCTACGATTCCTTAGTCATGTAGTTGAGCGAATGAATCACAGAACCTTTCAAATTACCTCGCCCTTCCATCATCTCACCCATATGGGCTGTGCTTGCGGTGGGTCCTATAAGTTGTGCGGGATGTCCCCCTACGACAAGTCGTAGCAGGCACTTCACCATCGGTGTCCTTTCCCAGCTCACGCTTGCATGTCTTCACTAGTGAGATGACTTTCAGGGTCCAATAAATTTACTAAGCCAAGCTGCACTTTGCAGACTTATGGTTGTACTTGTTTTACACAGGAGGTCATGACAAGATTAAGTCCTTAGAGGTTATCTTGGCTGTTTATTTCATACACCAACTCTTTGGGCTACATTAGCACCCTTCAACATTATACCATTCACAACCAACATTCTTTGGACTACATTAGCACCCATTCAACACATCATCCGCCCAGATAGGAACGACAATTAGGGTTTTTGAGAAGTAAAATACATCAACTCAATCATCTCAGTCATTTCCCCGCAATGACTGCCCAAAAACCATTTTCATGTTTAAAGGATGATGTTTGGGACATTTAATGTCCCGGTACTTAAGCAAGTTTAGCATGTCGCTTAAGTACAAACTATAACTAGTATTTACCATATAGTTACTAGGGTGACAAGGATTAAAGGATTCAAATTGTCAAGGATGGCATATTAATTAATTAATCAACAAGTGGGTGTTTAACTACCTTAAGCTTTAACATACATTTGATTAAAGAATTAAAGCATGCAATTTTTGCTAATTTAAATGAATATAATTTGCATAAAATGTAGGCTCAAAATGATCAAAGCATTGACTCCAAGACAAGGGATCTTGATACTCTTGGTATTGATCAACAGGGATCTCCGTCTTCAAATCCTAAGCGAGTAAAATCTGGAAAAATGCACAACATCAAAGAGAGCAAATAAATACACAAGAATACACAAATGAACTTCAAATTAATCAAGTCCTATGCCATTAGCAAGATCTTGATTTAACAAATTTTTAGAAATTTATTTCATAATTTTTGGAGTTACAACGGAGGAGAACGAATTCTGAAGATTAAGCGAATTGAAAGAGAGAGGAGAGAAAATCCGGCCGGGTTCACGCAGACAGGAGGCGGCTCTCACGACAAGTCTTGTTGAGGCCCACTAGTCGGTGAGAGCAAAGGGGATGGGGCGGTTTACTATGGCGCGGGGGCCCACGGGCAGTGAAACAAAAGGAAGGGTTTGGACATCATTAACACTAATGATTGATTAGGGTTTTAAGGACACCATTAGTGCTAATGATGGGGCTCTGGGCGGTCCGAACAGGCCACGCATGGAAGTAGTGTTGGCGGGCACGCACGGGCGTGTCTTGACGAGTCGTTCTTTGGCGGCCTAGGGCATGGCGGAGTGACTTGAGCACGAGAGCAGGGAGGCTGGCGAGGCGGTCTTGGTGATGGGTGGCGGCCTTGAAGGTGGGCGTTGCGGGCGGGTGGTGCTAACCGTGGCGGCAACGGTGATGGTGGATGGCGGAGCGGCTGGTGGCGGATGGGCCGGGAAGGTGAGCCGGGTAGCTCTCGGCGAAGCCGGCGGGCTTGACGGGAGGCCGTGAGTGGTCAGTGGCGCGCATGGTGATGAAGGTGGCGGTGGGCGGGAAGGAGCTCAAATCTGGCGGCGACGTGGCTAATCCTCGAGGAGCTTGAGGAAAGGCTCTGGTGGCCGAGGCTCACTGATGTGGGGTCGGCCATACCGAAGATAGCCGAGCAGAGAGACAGCGGTGGAGGTGGCGGCCAAAAATGAAAAAGGCGGCTTTGCTCGGTGGACTTACCGGGCTCGGGGCGGCGAGAGAGCTCAGGGCGGAGGAGCTTTAAAGGCGCGGGGGTGAGGAGACCAACGGAGGAGGAGAGTCGTTGGCATCGCACGGAGTCCCAATCGGCATGCAGCATGGGCAACTTTGCCGTTGGAGGGACAATGCAGGGAGCAGTGAGGCGTGGCGAAAATGCGACTCTGGTGTCCATCTTGACCAGGGCCATGGCGTCGGTATCTGTGTGGCTTTCAGTCGAGGCGAGGACGACGATGGCGTGTCTGCAAGGCGCTCCGAGATGACAAAGCGGCGGCTCGAAGTCGTGGGTGGCAAGCAGGGTAGGTCGCGGCGCAAAAGGAGATTAGGGCGTCGGGTTGGTGGCGGCCAGACGTTAGAGGATGGCATCTTGGCGGGCGTTGCGAGCACATCTGGCCTTGCAGCAACTCGAAGTGCGGGCGTGCAGGGTGGCGTGTCTTGCGAGAACAAGCGCGATGCGAAGGGCAAGCGAAGCGGTGGCGTCTTGGCAGCCTGCTCAGCCAGGAGAGAGAGAGGCTTCGTACAAGGCGGCCAGGAGGAAGCGACCAAGGGATGGAGCAGTGGAAACGATCTGCAAGGGCTAAGCCTGCTCGGAGCTAGGAAAAGAGGCCGGGGAGGGAAGAAAAGAAAAGGGGTCGGCGCAAGGGGTTGGGCCGGCTGGGCTGGAGGCAAAATGTGCTTGGCCCAGAGGGAAATTGGGCTGAGCCCGAAAGAAGGAGTCCCAACTCAAAAAAGGCCCGGGAAGTCAAAGGAGAGGGGAAACTCCAACCCGGAATTTGAATTTCAAATGTTAAGGCCATTACATTTGAAACACACACCGGAGAGAAAAGAAAGGAAGTTTTCGAAATTAGTTTGGTAATTTGAATTACGGCGAAGAACGAAAACCAAAACGGGAAATACTATACGCCGTCCAAAAACGGACGCTACAATGCGCCACTGGTCCGCGGCCATCTGTTAGAACAAGGTGCTGGTCATACCAGAACTTGAGAAGACTGTTGAGATCCTTAGCAGCGGCAGTTGGAAAAGCTCTTCGTGCGCATCTGCTCACGGATAGTAGCTGCAGCCCTCAGGTTTGTACTCCATTACTTCTATTCAAGAAACTTAATTAGGATGATTTCTTTTGCATTGTTTGGTTGATACTTAAACTGTAACATCTATAAAGCGATTTGTATTAGCCTTCCTTGTAACATGCATGAGTTCACTCAAACTGGGCTTGTTTAAGCTAGATACAAATGGTTATCTTCAACAGATGTAAGCATATTACTAATGGTTTAAGACTTGTGGTAGTGTTGTTTTACTAAAAGAACTTGATTTCATAATTTTGTTGAGACTATAAATATATTAGAGAAGCAAACTCATATTTTGTTTTGAAGTACATGAACTTCATTACTAAATTTTTATTACAATAACTTAATGTATAATGCTAAGATGTAGAACACGCCTCCAACTCCATTTCACTAATATAATGCAAGCCAGAAAGAATTCTTATTGTTGATCCTTTGTTTCTTTCTTTTATGTGAATTTAATCAGTTAATAGATTATTTGCATAGCTTGTGACATTACCACCACATTATTTTGACAACAAGTGTTTTTTTTACAATGTCTAATAGTGAAACTACTAATCAAGTACTTGGTGAAGGTCCCGATGAGGTCACGCAAGTTACCATTTCAAAGAGTAAGAAAAGATCTCATGTGTGGTACCATTTCAAAGAGTTACCTAATGAAGGAAAAGCTATTTGGAATCACTGCAAAGCCAAATTGGCACATCACCGAGGGCTTGGTGTATCCCATCTTAAGCGCCATATCTTATCAGTGCCAAGAATTTCCACTAGATATTGATCGTAATTCTGTTTTTGCTGGAGTTCCTCCCAAAATGAGATGAAGATACTAATACTAGGCATGACAGGAGATGAAGATACTAAAACTAGGCACAAGGTTTCAGATGTCAGCATCTAATCAGCTTGATAATAAAGCTAAAAACTAAAATATATGTTACCACATCATCATTTTATCTCCTTTTGGAACACAATGTGCACACAAAAGTTTAGCTTGAGCCTTGAGCAACGTGTTAGATGGGTGCCTTATAAACCGGTATCTTAATGTTGACAATAACGTAACTTAACTGCATTCTCTCTATCCCCTAATTTTACTCTAAAATTTGATAACTTTGTCAATGGATGCTTTTTACACAGTTGTCCATGTGATTTGTAAAACAGAATTATGTGCCAAAAGTATTTGCAAAACTCAAGTTACGCATTCATTTTTTATCAAAACTTAATATGAACATGAGAAGATCTTCATTATCAAGGATTTAAGTCCCCTAATAGCTTGTGGACTCATGGAGCACTATGTTAAAAGTTGTTCTTCTGATTTTTCCCCCTTTGGTCATGTGTATAGCCCACAACCAATTCACACATCACCTAAAGTGAGAGAGAGACCATAAATAAACGATATATTCTATCCTCTGGTAGACATGTCATGTGGACTGTTTTTCTTTCTGCTCAGAGTCCTGTAGTATATTTGCAATCCCAACACTTTTAAAAAATGTTAGTTTTTTAAAGTTCTATGTTTGAGTAGCACAAACAATGCACTGTGTAGTATAGTATGATGCCCCTAGCATTAGCTAACATATTCTGACCTAAAAATATGTCAGTTTGCACTGGAGTATGGAGCACTATGTTTTGGCTTGAAGTGTGACTTTCAGGGATATCTTTCTGGCTTTGGCTTTTCCTAGCTTTCATTCTATGTTCATTTGTTCACATCTGAAACCAGTGCCTGTCTAATACCTTCCCTTATAAAAGGTGAATACTTTTCAACATGGTGCGAGCCTTGAGTAAGTTAATTATTTATATTAGCTTTATGAGATCATTCTTGGTGCCTATAAATTTTGCATTTCATATTCTGAATCAGTGCATTTCAACATGATCAATTTCATCTCAGATTGATGTGGGATGCAGCTATAAAAAGCTTGACCAGTCCAATTAGTAGCCTGTCTGTTGAAATGACTAGTCCAATCATCAATGCCACACCGTCTGAGCTGTTCAGTTGTTTATGAGCTAACAAAGATCAATCAGAAAGCTTGATAGCATTGTCTTCAGATTGGAAATCTGCTATGTGCTTTCATAAAAGAACTACCAAATTACCAGAGCTAATGCTCATGTCATACTCATTTGATGTTTTAAATAGGGAGTTAGAAGAGAGGTGGGCAACCACGCAAGGCTTTTGAACAAGTTATGGACCATTAGAGAGAAGACGGCTCAAAATCTGGAGGACGATGGCTTGATGAATTCCGCCTCTGAACTCCACTCCGCAAAGCACGAGAGGGCTGCCGAGCTCGTTTCAGTTCCTGAGAAGGCGACTTCTCTATACCCGCTCAAATGCGAGCCCCTCCTCGAGGCATAGCTCTGGGACCAAATTGTCGAGATTGAACGCGCTCCGAAGTTCTGATCCAGAGTGTAACACCCCGGTCTATCCCCGGCCTATCCTCTGGGTCCAGAATGCTACCACTACATATTATTCAATACAAACTTTGCGTAGCTAGGGAATATCTAGGAAGGATGGATTGTATTAGTAACTACATGTGACGTGGATGCACTATTCTATTTTCCCGATGTATGTCAACTTCGTTGTTCACCTAAACACTAAAATAAACAAGGGTGAGTCGGGAGATTCAGCAAGCACATAATATAAACGATAAACATTGCCAGACTAACATAAACATGTCCATTTCATTATTTCCATCATTATCTCTCTATTAGTGCAATGCATCATTATTCTACATGCACCATCATATTCATGCTCATATACATCTCATCAACTGATATCGGTATCGCGGAGTATTCACCCGTCGATGACATTCTTCCCCTATCCTTGTTAGGATGGGGTTCTTACAGTGTAGGACTTAATCTAGTTCCTACATATGTAAAACTTCATCCAGAGCACAGCGGATTAGTCACATATCTTTCTTACCGACCTCATCGGAATAATTATATGACTTTCTCACCGACCTAGCTCATACATTATTTTCATGGTGCAAATTCACATGTCCATTGTCATTAACATGAATCATCATTGTCATCATTAACAGGTAGCCTCATTGCTCACCTCGTTCCATCGTTATGGCCACCATCATATAAACATCATCATATCGCGCAAACATCATATATTTTATAGCACTTACAAGCTACTGTTTTACCATGCATTTGCCTGTTAACCAAGCGGAGCAGAGTAGCGTCTTGAAAGGCGCTGTTCGAACCTCCACCTGAACAGGCATTCAACCAGATTCAATACATTATAGCAATTCATGCACACACACACACACACGACATTGATCCTACGCGAAATACGTCACGAACAAACCCTCTCACCGGGCATTATTCCGCTAACCCGGTGCCCAAAATAATAATAAGTTAGGGACCGCGTCGTCTAATCTTACGAATAAAACTTCTTTGCGCACCCTTAATTTCTTTCTCCTCTTTTCCCCCCTTCTCTTCTTTCTCTTTCCTTCTTTTTCCTATCTCCCGGCCGAAGCCACCCCTTCGGCTGCCTTATCTCCTCACCTCCCCCTTCTCTCTTGCTCACTCTCTCTCTAGTTCCTGTCGCCTCATCCCCCTGGCTCCTCTGCCTCTCCTCCAGCCGGTAGCGGCTTCACTCAAGCCCGCCTGCTGGCCGCCTCTGTCTGCGCCCTAACATGTGTCGCCCTAGCAGGTGCTTCTCGGACCGCCTCGCCACCTCGCCCGGCCTCTACCTATCTTGTGGCCAATGCGCTGACGCCCCCCCTAGGTGGTGCCGCCGTGCCCCTCCTCCTCGCTTCTTTGGTGCCGTGCTTGCAGTCGTGAGCCTCCTCGCACCCTCTCCTCGATCGCCCCTAGCCATGGTCATTGCCATGGCCGGCCCGAGCTCCTTGGCTCCCTGCACTCTGGCTTGCTTGCGCCCGGCTCGGCCTCCAGCCGCCAGGCGCCTCCCCTACGTGTCGTCGCCGCCCATGCGCTTCAAACCTGTCGACGAGGTACGCTGTCACCACAGCGACCTCACCTCCAGTATACCCCTTCCCCCTTCTCCTCTACTCCTCTTTGCTCTGCGGTGGATTTGGTTGATGACGGGGGTTCGGTTTGGGCAAAAGAAAAATGGGGGAGAAAAAAGGTGGGTCACCTGGTTTCGTCGGTTAGAAAGGGATGGTAGTGATGACGATGCTGTGCTCCTTGACGTTCCCTCTGGTGGGGTGCTTCCCTGGTGGCCTCTTCCTTGGTGGCTTATGGGGGAAATGCTTCGACTGTGCTCTCTGTGGTTGTGCGAAGGCTTGGTCTCAATCCTTTGCTCCCTCTCTTTCCCTTCTGTTGGTTTTCTTACTGTGGGAAGGTAAATTGGTAAAACTTATTCTCAATTTTTACTTTTACTCACTTTGCATTTCTACTGGCATTACACAGAGCTAACTGAACTTACAGACCTGAAGCAGGCTTACGCATAGTGTAACCGGTTGAGCGAGTCCGTGGGCCACACGGAGCTCCAGGTTGTAGCAGGTGCCTTGTTAGGCTTTATTGTAAGCTTATCTGTCTATGCAACATTGTAACATCTAAAATTTGGAGTTCATTTGAAGCATTTAAAAATAAAAATGACTATTTGAATTTTCTTTGTTAAGTTAAAGCTTAAATTAAAATTTTAGAAATTAAAATGATTTAATGTGAATAATCTAAATTTTAATTACATTTAAAGCCGTTTTCTTTGGGTTCCTTGAATTCTAGAGTATTTTCTGGAATTTTCTAGGAATTTTTGGAGTTTATTTGTTATTTCAATGAGCTTAGTTTGCTTTAATTCCTTTTCTGAAATTCGAAAATCAGTTTAAATTTTGGATTTATCTTTGGGCTGATTTTCTTTCTCTTCGACCTACTTCCTTTTCTTTCGGCCCAGCCCTTTTTCTCTTTTCTGTCGACCTAGCCGACTCGGCCCGCTTCTTTCTTTCCTTCCTATGCCAGCCCAGCTCCTCCCTTACCTCCTCTCACCGCTGAGTGGGCCCCGCCTATCAGTCACCTGCCTCCCTTCCTCCTTGCGCTCAGTGCCATGTTTGTGTCTATGTTCGACACGGTAGCCTCGTCATCCTCCTCTCAAACTCCCTTGTCTCGACACTATTTAAGCAATGCTTCCGCGTCCAAATCTTACGCCCGTCCATCTCAATCGAAGCCCCAAGTCGCCATGCCGAGCGCGGTCGAGTTTGCAATTTCTGTCGGCAGCCGGTCATCGAAGCTCTTCATCATCCGTTACAACGTCGTTGTAGATCCTCCTTCCGTACCGTCAGCGCCATTGACTTCGCCACGATGCGTTCTACCCGTTGCTTCCGTCACCATCCCCAAAAGGTCACTGCTTCGCCGCCGTCCCTTTCTTCCCTAAAGCCGGCCGCCGCCTCTACCTTCGATCTCGTCGTCAGTGAGTTGTTTTGCTGTCATGTGTGCGTCACCACCCGTTTTTCCCGTTGCTACCACCTTCCTTGCCGCCATTCACTGGAACCCTCAGTCCCAGAGCGCCGCCACCGTCACTATCGACGTAGACGCCACCTCAGCCTCGTCGCCCTCATGTCGCCCCGTCAGCAGCCGTGTGGTCGCCACGTGGTGTCTGCGTGTCACCCCAAAACCCTAACCCAGTGACATGCAGGATCCGCATATCATCCACTCAAGTTGGGAACTCGATCCATCGTAGACTTGGTCCATAGGAAGTTCACTCGGTGAATATGATGTTTGCTTGGTGGATGGGGAATTCACTTGGTGGTTTGTGTCGGAAGGTGAATGGGGAGTTCACTTGGTGAACGTAATGTTCGCTTGGTGGATGAGATGTTCACTTGGTGGTTTGGTTGGGAAGAGAATGGGAAGTTCACTGGCTATTTCAAAGAAAATGTTTACTTTATTTATTTATTATTCTTTTCAATTACACATTTCAATCTATCTACTATATTTACTACCAATACTGCTTTCTACAAAATAATCCTACTGCTATTCATTTGTTTAAGCCTTGCATGGATATTAATTGCATACTATTTTCTACGACTTGTTGAGTATTTTCTGTACTCACGGCTTTAAAATTTGCTGCTCAGTTGAAGAAGATCAAGCTGCTCAAGAGTTCTACGAAGAGGAGTTCTTTGAAGGCTTTACGAATTATGATGTGTTCAACACTCGATTGCCTGTGAGCATGTTGATTGGCCTTTTCCAAGTTTTTGTTCCGCTGCAAGAGTTTATTTGTTTCTTTTGCCCTGCGTGGCAAGTGTTGTAAACGTTGACTATAAGGTCAGTTATTATTACTATTTTTTATTTTGAGATCTTTTTAGTTAAATCGATAAATGGATGTTATTTCATCGATGTTTCCTGTGTGAGCTAGCTACTGATCTGGGACTAGTTCAGAATACACATAGGGTTTCGGATGTGTAAATTCGAGTCCCGACAAACACTAACATTTTTTACATTCTTAGATAGATTGTTACTCAACAGTAACACAAGTGGTTGGTTGTTACTACAATTAAACTAGCAATATATTTTTCCTATTTCACCTTCAAAGATGCTTCATGTGATCCAGGGTGGTTTCTTTTAACTGCATAAGCCTAAGTTTGCGCCTTAACGGTTGTTGCAATTCTTCTCTAAGAAAGCGCAAAGAAAAGCAAGTTAGTAGTATTACTACTAGACATGGAATCATATCCTCTGGCAGAGAGCACAGTATCATGACATTAGGATAATCTAAGCTATCTGATTTGGGAAGAATGTATTATATCAACTGCTACAGTGTTTGCTACAGTGCTGGATGAATCTGAAACCTTTTTTTAATGATCCAACGGTCCACGGTGATAATGACACTATGCTATTGTAGCTGGATTTGTTTCCACTTTACATGCATACATATATTTACTGATTTTTTTAAAATAATATTATTTTAAAAGATAATTACAAAAATAAATAGTCACCCTAAACAATTACAAAACTAGGTGCGTGTAAGCTAGTTCAATGGCGGCGACCTCTGTCGCCATTGAACCGAAGAACAGGACCTGTTGCCCGTGTCATGGTCCAAGTTCTGTCGCTAGCTCAACTGGTGACATATAGCGAATAGTATTCACAGCCGCCAGTTGAACTAGCAACAGAACCCATTATCGATTGAACTAGCGATTTAAAATAATAATATTATTATTTCATTAATCCGTGGGAAATAATTGTGGGGAATAAATGTCAATTTTTGTATGTAATACATTTAGCAAATCTTGTTTGTTGGTTGTTATTTTTTTGGAAATAAAAGGGTGGTGATAAGGTTTGGTTGGTCTGTTTGTGATTTTCATAGATTCTCAAGGGTACGAAATCTGTTAGACTCATAATAACATTTTGTGTTCATCATATGTTGTTGTAGTGCGGTAAATTTCTGAAGAATTTTGTGAGGACATTTGAGGTAGCAATGATTTGTAAGTAGGAAGGTAAGTGATGTTGTGATGCGCTAGGGAATTCATACACGGTGGAGAACTTTGGAGAAATGACGCAACGATAACAACACAACAGTTGATTCGACAAGGGGGTTACATGTCACAGGGCTAATGAATCAAGGATGGTACACACATGCCTTTAGCAAATTAGAAATACATGAGACATATAGGCGAAGAAGGTCAAACTACTACATGGAGCGTGACCATTTGCCCTTGCGGCCCATTTCGACGTTGTACTACTGCTTTTGCCTTATGTATTCGACTAGCTATGTACTCAAACTTGCTATGTATTTAGACTTTCTATGTATTGAACTTTATATGTATTAAGACTTGCTATGTATTCGTATATTCTATATTACTGGACTTGTTATCACTACTATAGAAAAGGTCATCACAGACGGTTCTTAACCGTCATCACAGACGGTTTCTGAACCGTCTGACTTTATGTGTCTGTGATAACAAGCGGTTATCACAGATGGTTTTTGAGCTGTCTATGATAATAACAACTCAGACGCTTTATGATATATACCGTCTATGAAGACCAACTATCACAGACGATTATATATACCAACCGTCTATGATTATATAGATAACACAGGCGGTTAGTAACAATAACCGTCTGTGATATCATATATATCACGAGAGGGTTTTTAGGTAAGCCGTCTGTGATATCTAGGATATCACCGAAGCGGTTTTTAGTAAACCGTCGTGATATGTCGTATATCACAGCGGTTTATAGTAATAGTACCGTCTGTGATATCTCGGATATCACATACGATTTAGTAGTAACCATCGTGATTTTATAACGTATCCTGACGCGGTTGTTAGTGGTAGCCGTCTGTGATTGTATATATATCACAAGCGGTTTATTGATAGTAGCATGCGTGATAGTATGCATTCACAGAAAGTTTTTTTGTGGTAACCATCTATGATAGTATCATATCACAGACGGTTTATTTACGTAGCTGTATGCGTGATAGTATGCATTCCTGAGCGGTTTTTTGTAGTAACCGTCTATGATAGTATACATTCACAGATGGTTTTTAGGTGTTTCAGCTAGCCTCAGGTAATGCTAGCCATGCCCTTTGAAAACAAGCAAGCAGAGAACAGATATATCGCAATTGATTTGATATAGAATAACTCAAAGTGATTTAAAAACTCAATATCACTTACAAAGTGATTTGAATTACAACTCAAAGTGAATTACAACAAATCGGTGTCGCCAGGTGAAACTCTCCTTTACGGCTAATGATCTCCCGTGGTGAAAATAGTGAATCGTCCTCTAATGTCCGCTAGTAAGTCCGGATGGTAGGCACTTTATTCGATTTTCATGCCTCATCACTAGCAAGAGTAAAGTAGTAAGCATATATATTTAAATTCATAACTATATAGGATTGATGACAAACCTCTGGATCCTTACGTCTTAGCGCTCATAATTTCCACCTTATGACGACAAATGTAGAATGCACATACTATATATATATATATATATATATATATATATATATATATATATATATATATATATATATATATATATATATATATATATATATATATATATATATATATATATATATATATATATATATATATATATATATATATATATATATATATATATATATATATATATATATATATATATATATATATATATATATATATATATATATATATTTAAAAGAGGCTAGGTTACAAAATGTGCTATAGGATTATTGTGTTGTAGTGGATGCTAAAATTTAGTCCTATGTCGCGGTGTAGTGCTCTGTTCCTTGTGTGTCCCTCCCTAGTCAACATAGGCTAAAAAATCGACCTCACGTGATTCCAAAAGGTTATCCTCGGACATTTGAGCGAAGGAAGACTACAATAGAGTTACGTGGGAAGGAAATGAGCATACATCGAGTAATTTTTGCACAATGGTGAAGTCGTGTGTTTTTTCGACTAGAGAATTAAGGTATATTACCTTGTTCCACTTTGGTACAATAACTAAAAGGATCGATGGTACCTATGAGTACGTTGCTATAGTCATTAAACCTAAGTTCGTGTTGCGTATAAAGAACAAATGAAATTTGTATAGCAAGTAGTGAAGCACTTACCCCTGGTTGTAGGGCACTAGTATGTAGTCCTTGTCGAGGTGAGTAAACAATGCCTTCGTTATGTACTTCTGGACGTAAGTTGCGTCTTGGGTGATGGTTTGCTCAGAGATCAACTGTGGGTCGACAAAACCCACCGGTTGTCGTGATCACCGAGCTTCTTGCATCATGCGTCTATACATAATCAATGAGTTATGACATTTATCGGTATTGCGTGAATGTAGAACTTGATTGTACACACTTACAGTGTTCAGCATCGTAGAAGTGAGGTGTCGAGGGCGTTGAGGTTGAATAGATCAAATAAGTCTTTGAAGCCCACGATGAAGTAGCCCGCCTTGTGGAGGAAATGGTTATGCGTGTAGCTGACGGTGAATCCAGTAGGCTAGTCTGCCCTCGCCTCGTCGGTCTGCCGCATGTACCAGTCATGCAAAGTCCGTCAAGCCAAACCAGCGTGGCGTAATATTGTGTCGGAGACCAACGACATTCCGAGGGAGTACGTGCCAGGCTTGTGAGGCGCCTTAATCTTCTTCGATTTGGCCTTAGCGCCTCTGGTGCTAATTGTCTTCCTGGAAGATGACTCGACACGCTTTTCTTATTTCTTGGGCGCCGTCTCCACGAAAGCTGATACGGAAGCCTTCTGAAGCGGGGGTTGAGGTGGAGTCATCAAGGGTACTGTTGGAGAGGCATGGTCGTCGTGTGGAGATCGCGTCACTGCAGGGTCAAGGGTGATGTCCCTCTTGGACCACTGGACATAAGTGTGCAAGCATCCCCTAGTGTTATGATCTCTTCGTTCGAGGGCTTTTCCAGCAGGACGACCATAAAATTATCATGTACCATGTCCACTTGGACCTTGGCATAATCCTGCGCTAGCTGGGCACCATGAACCACTATCCCTTCCTCGTATGGATACACCACCCCCGCCTAGCCTCAACAGAAATGGACCCAACCAGCCTCACCTGGAGCCTGCAGGGCGTGGGCACCTACAAAACGATACACAATTAGCTAAGGCATCCTACGGGTATATCTTTCGAGCATTCTAGAAATGTATATTACGGATGAGGTCGATAGGTAATTGGACGCGTCATAAGTTTAGAAAGTGTAGGCGTGGGCCGACGCCTACTCGGCGTTGAGGGGATCTCCCCAAAATCACGAGGCGACTTGTGGTGGTTGATGAGTTAGTTCATTTGTTCCTGCAGTAATGTTATCTGTCCTTGAAATTGTGCACTAATCTGTGCACTGATCTCCTCTTTCAACTGTTCCTCGCGTTCAGTCTTGGATCTCTTCCGACTCCTATATGCCTCGGAGTCGTGTGGGAATCCATCCCTCCAAGTTATGTAAACCTCAAGGCCTCGCGTGCGACCTGGGTGCTCCTTGTTTTTCAGGACCGTGGATAGTATATCCTTCTCCCTTACTGCTTGGAAGGAGCCTTGGGAAGATTGGGCACTCAATGTTTGCTACAAGAGGATATCATGTTATTTTAGACCCTATGAAATTACGGCCTTATTAACAACTAGGTAGTTCGACATATCTTACCAGGCGTTGGGACCTTTGCCTCGTCTTACGGGTTTTTGAAAGTGATGGTGCCCGACGGCGTGATTGTGGCCCTCGCTCTTAACCATGCATTGGCGTGCTCGTTTGTGATCTCGACAAATGGCGAGTGAACTGTGTTTGGATTGCCACATTTTCCTCACTCATCCATCTGGGTGTTTGCCGCGTACCAATGATGTTAGTCTCGTGGGGGTGAGCGTTTTTTGCACTGATAGCCTTGTGTACCGCGCTTCTTTGTTGAAATTAAATGCTGCTGTCTTCATACGCACAAAGGTGTCCCATGTATCCGGCGACGAAATATACTTCGTGCGGGCGTCCGATCCTTGTTCCGTACTCGTGATAAGCTTGCTCTTGAAGGTCTTCAAGCATGTCCCATCGAGAGGAATGCCTGTTGTCGCACGAGATCGGAGAATTCTGCTAGGATATCGAACGATGTTGTAATTTCAGTCCACAACTGATCTTTCTCTACGACCGTCAGATCCTTCCATTTCTTTGTGGTGATGGGGACTCGTTCCCTTCCAAGTATACCACAGGTGGTCCAGAACGCTGCCACTGCTTTCTCGGGTAGCAGAGGGACCCCAAAGGTACTGACGACCGTGATGGTCATTCGGCCCATAGGCATTTTCGATATTCCTCTGGCATGTTGCTTAGGTACCACTTTGTTCGGAGATCGGGCGCATTCGGAAAGCGTTGATGATGGCGGCGAAGGCGGTGCAGACGCCATCTCGCAAGATTAACAAATTAATCTTGCATCAATAAATGATATTCTTTGCAAGATCAACAAATCGATCTGCATCAATGAAGGACCTGAAAGGCGACTAGAGGGGGTGAATAGGAGCACCTAATC
The DNA here is from genome assembly GCA_036346405.1 of Phyllostachys edulis. NCBI lineage: Eukaryota > Viridiplantae > Streptophyta > Magnoliopsida > Poales > Poaceae > Phyllostachys > Phyllostachys edulis. The sequence continues at coordinate 31,794 of JAYEVD010000439.1, read as the reverse complement.
TTTTTCGCAAAGAATGGATTCAACTTGTAAATCACTCCAATAGCTATGAGAGCTATGAAGATCAAAGATTAAGCCTGAGAGGAAGTCTTATGTTGAATCCACTCCTCACCCACATTTCGACAAACAAAAAGCGAAGTTACGAACAAATCGGGACAATCGGTACAACCGCGAACAAGCGGCCGGTTGTACCGCGATCGGCTACAACCCAGAACAAGCGGCGGTTGTACATGATCATTCTAACCCAGATGTTAAGGCCGGTCGTTCGATTGTCTGGAGCGAGTAAAATCAGCTCGGGTTTCAAAAGCGAAAATCGATCAAACTTTTGATCTCTGGCCAAACTTGACCAAAATTGAACCACACCTTCCTAAGATATTAGGAACCTATTCAAAGCAACGATTTCAGAGATCCATGCCAAGGTTCCTATCCTTTTGCATTTGAGCGAAGGTGGGTTCAAAAGCAAGGCAAAAACAAAACTTGATCTAACGACTTGCTCGTGGGTGGATGATGATCTAGATGACCTTAGATAGGTTCTCACATGTCCCAGCAAGCAAGATCAAGAGGAAGAACCAAGCAAAAACTCCGAATTGAAGAAAACCCCAAAAATCACAAAAGGAGAGCGAAGAGCGAGAAACACGAATAGAAGAAAACTTGATTTCCATTCATTGAATCAAGAGCGAAATACAAAGAGATACATCCCCATACGCATGGACATTAGAACAAGAGGAATGATTACAAGTTCATCAATCCATCCTCTCCCTCTCCTAAGCCAAGAACTCACATTGGAGAGCTACTGAAGGGGACAAGCGAGGAGCACCAAGCGCCTCCACCAACACTCCTCAACCACTAAAGAGCAAAAGAGAAACAACCTCACAAAGCCTCTTTTGACTCTAAAACCCTAATTCCACCCAAGTGCTCAAGAGGGCATGCAGCCCCTCCAATCCTTTATATAGCCTTGGCTAACGGGTCTCCTCCCGTTCGCCCGCTAAGTCCAGAGCCCGCCCGCTTGTGCGGCCTTGCGAATTTCGGTCGCCCCTACGCACCTTCAAGAAGCTTCGCGCTCCTTGTCTCGCGCCCTCGCAACCACCTCGAGTCCACGTCGTCTTGACACATCGACCGTTCGACCTCGGCGCCACTGCGCCTAGTCCGATCCACCGTGTCTCGCCACGACTCCGCTCGGCGTCCTGCGACCACACGGACAAGAAACACGAAACAGGAACAAGTTCTTCACAACTTGACCTAGCGTTAGCTCAAACATGCAATATGCAACACATATGCATGAACACACTGGATATGACCTATCCCAAAACTCAAATCACCAAAATGGCGAAACTCACAATACAATCGGTACAACCGCCATGTTACCGGCGGATCAACGCACTCGGTCGTCTGGCTCCAATACTGCGGTCGTTCCGATTTCCAATGAAGACCGAACACGAAAAACAACTTCTCTGGAATTCTTCAACCGCCATTTACCAATCGGTACAACCGCCTGCGATCGTCAGACCCATAACACGCCGATCGTTCGATTTTCTGACGGCTCAGAATGACTTCACGAAAATCGTGAACCACATAGCGACAAGGTCCGACCACACAAACCAAACTCGTTGACCTAAAACCTTTGTCAATTACTCATCACTTTCATGGAACCGACCACATGGTCTCTCAATCTCCCCTTGATGAGAATATTGACAAACCCGAAAAAAGCTTTTAAGAAGAGTTTGAGTTTGAAGAAACCAACATGGTCCAAGAAATGAAATGAAGCTAATGACCATGTCGACGGAAGGAACATAGAGCAACAAGCTGAAAGAGCAAATTGATCTCCAAAGCTCTAAAGCTATTTCCCAGACTTTTTCTTCTCTATTCTCCCCTTTTGGCAATAAACGCATCAAGATGCAATAGAGAATATGACATGTTAATGGATGAAAATGGTGAAGTTTGTTTATTTAAGCATTTTGAGCCATGAGAATTATCCATAATGACCAACATGTAATACACCAAGCCATAACTTAATAAAAAGGCTATCTAGATCATGACAAGATATGTATAAGCTAGCTAGAACACATAGATGACAATCTAAAAATGAGGTACATTATGTGAGCAAGTCAAGTCATCAATGAGCAAAGTCTCGCTAGAGATATCCAAGGATGATGCAGGCCATGTCAATAAGCTAAGCGGAACTAAGAAGCTTAAATTGAGACCAAAAAGAGTGCTATAAGCTCAAGATTGAAACATTGGTTAAGTACTTGATTCTTTTGATAGCTTTAAGCAAATTTGAGCACAAATGATATATTATCTTTGAAATTCAAGGTTGTTGACAACCAGATTTTTGTTTTATCATGTGCTAGACCTCAAGCCTTATCGACTACTCCAGCGAGAAGCTTAAGAAGATAGTCTAGGTCACCCAAAACTCCCCTAAGTTCATGCCAAGTGCAATGGCAAGCCGTCTCATAGGAGAGAATTGGTGAGATCGGTTTTTTCGCACAAAAGAGATCTTTTGCCTTTTAACAAGTTGTACTAACTCATGCATCACCAAGAGACTAAAACAGCTCTTTCTAAGGCTCAATATAGATTCATCACTCTACCCGACCTATTTGACATGGCATGAATCATAAAAGGATAGCTCAAGAAAGACTAATCTCGAGTGCTAACATGACAAGTTTTAGTTTAAGTTGAGCAATTTTAATTAACTTATCATGGCAAAAGCTAGGCTACACATATGAAGTCATGATAAATCTAGCAAATAAGCACAAGTCATGGCAAGGTGTAAAGCATTGTAAACATGTCATAGCGGGATAATAATCAAGGCTCAATGTAGTTATATTACAATGCGAGAAGATCCAAGCTCCCCCCTCAACATTAGATGCAACTTTTAGTTCAAGTTGAGTTAAGTCAATATTAAGCTCGAAGCTCCCAAATGAACTCCTTGAACCAAAACAATAAATCGAGAAGGCGGCAAGAAAACATAAAAGCAGTCCTTAAAGCATAGATAAGATATAGAGAATACTATGGCTCGAATGACTCTCATCTACCCCATATGACTCTAGGACTATCAAGCGCCTGGCTAACACACTAAGGAGCAAACCGTTCCTGTCTACCCAAGGGTGGCCCAACCCTTGCTAGAACCTATAAGAAGTGAGTAAGCTCAACCTAGTGAGAAGAGCGACTAATAAGCGACATCCTAGAATCACAAGATAAGAGCAAAATCTAAACAACTAGACAAAAGAAGCACTCTAATCTATGCTAGGAGGACTAATCCCAAATGCACCCAAAATGCAATGCAATGACAAGGAGCAAGAGCATAAATAATATAGAAGAACAATAAAACCCAAAGCTCCCCTCACTCAGGTCCATAAGGACAAACCACCCCAAGCTCTCCCAGAGTGAAAACCTCGAACTATCCAAAGGCTTGGTGAAAATGTCGATGGCTGGTGGTCACTCTCCTGGCTGGAGCACTATATCGCCCTTCTCTACATGGTCTCTAAGGAAGTGGAAGCGAATATCGATGTGCTTGGTCGAGAATCTTTGCCTTGGGTTCTTGGCAATGTTAATCGAAGTGTTATCACAAAAGAGTGGAACAACATCGATAACTAATCCAAAGTCCATGAGGTCGAAGCCATCGAGCACTTGACTCTGACATCGGCTGCGACAACATACTCGGCCTCTGCGGTGGGTATGCAACACCGCATTGCTTCCTTGAAGACCAGAAACAAGAGAAGTGCCAAGAAATTGGCGGTGCGAGAAGTGCTCTTCCTATCTATCCTCTGACCGGTAAGTGCGCATCGAAAAAGGCTCTCAAGGAAAGGCAGGGATGAGGAAGAGTACCGATACCATAGTCAATGGTAGCTCGAAGGTCCGAAAGATCGCTTCACCGCTGGCGGTGAAAGCGAGGAGAAGCACAACAGCGCGCACAAACACACGAAAAATGTATATACGGTCTCGAGCGTTGAGGTACAAGAGGAGCCAATCATCTTTGCGAAACTCCTTTTGATCAAGCGGCTCGCCATCCTCATCTGGGTCAAGATAAATTTGTAGAAGCCATGGGAGTCGACACAGGCTTACCATCACTCATGTCGAGCGTCTCGGGAGATCACGAGTGTACTTTCCTTGATGAAGAAATGTACCCTCCCGAGTGCGCTTGATTTGGAAGCCAAGAAAGAAAGTCAACTCACCCATCATACTCATCTCAAACTCGGTGCTCATGACATCAGAAGGCTGGAAACGAGTATGGGAAGAGCGCCAAAGATAATGTCATCGACATAGATTTAGACGAGCGAAAAGTCACTGCCATGCCTACGGATGAACAAGGTCTTGTCAACTTTACCCATCTCAAAACCATGACTTATCAAGTAGGACTTAAGCCTCTCATACCAAGCTCACGGGAACTGCTTAGAATCCATCTGGTGCTTTGAAAGCTTGAAGACATGGTTAGGGTATTTGGGGTTCTCGAAACACGGAGGTTTGTCGGACGTAGACTTCCTCCTCAATAAGGCCATTGAGGAAGGCACTCTTCACGTCCATCTGGTAAAGCTTGAAACCCTTAGAAGTGCAAAGGCAAGCGAGATTCTAATGGCTTCAAGTCGAGCTCTGAGGGCAAAGGTCTCCTCAAAGTCTAGACCCTCAACACAGGAAAACCCTGAGCTACCAATCTAGCCTTGTTTGGGATGATTACCCCATCCTCGCTCTGCTTGTTCTTGAACACCCACTTGGTTCCAATGATATTGTGGCCTCGTGGGGGCTCAACAAGCGACAGACCTTGTTTCTCTCAAAGTTTTCTAGCTCCTCATGCATGGCATTGACCCAAGACTCATCGGATAAAGCATGAAAAACATCTTTGGGCTCAAAAGAGGCAATGAAGGCGAGAATGGAGCAGAATTGAGATAAGCCGATTTTGAGCGGGTAACACGCTCGAAAAGATCTCAATGATCTGCTCTGAAGGATGAACTTTACGGATGTGTCTAGGAGGTCTGGGAGAGATGAAGAAGTGGCCTCTACCTCATGAGTGACGAGGTAGGAGCAGGCCACTAGCTCGGAGGAAGCGAAGGCAAGTGGCGATCACCTCGAGGTGCGGTGGAAGAAGCGGCACCTCAAGAAGTGGATGAGAGGCAGGATCGGAGTAGACAACCGTCATCTCCATCGTCCTCATCATCCACAAAGATGGTCTCGGACTGCTCTAAAGAACACGAGATATCGGCCTAGTCCCGGGGTGGCCTCGTCAAAGTCACCTCGCGAGTCTCTACCATTTTGCTAGACTCGCGATTCCAGACCCTATAAGCCCGAAAGAAGTCGAGTAGCCTAGAAAGATACCGAATCACGAGGCGTGACTCGAACTTATCTAGGTTCCCGGACTTCAAAATAAAGCACTTGCAACCAAACACACGAAAATGAGAGGCTTTGGGCTTTAGCAGTATCTCGACTCATAAGAAGTCTTGGTGTAGGAGTGCAGAAGAAAAACTTCGATTGAAACATGGCCTTGTGATGCATAATGGCCTCACCCAAAACTTCCTCGGTGTAGAGTACTCATCAAGCATCGTCACGGCCATCTCAACCAAGGTGCGGTTCTTCCTCTCCTAGCGCCATTTCTTTGAGGGGCGTATGGAGAAAGAGCGGTGCTCTACACTGTCTCACCGAGAAACTCTCAAAGTAGGAATTCTTGAACTCCGTGCCATTGTCCTTTGCGGATCGCTCGTAAGGCACCGGGAGCTCAGCAGACTGACCTACTAAAAGACCTCGGAAATGTGAAAGCGTCTCATCCTTGAGGCTAAGAAAAACACCCAAGAATACCTCGAGAAGTCATCGACCACAACAAGCACATACCACTTCCCTCCTGCTTGGCACTTTTCATTTGGTCCCCTTGTATCCATGTGGGCGGTTGTCGGTCTGTCGGTCATAATGCTTGTGTGGGAGGATGAGCGGCAACCATCTTGCGTCTTGGGCATGGAGTGCAAACAAGATCTTTGACCATCTTGAGTTTGGCGGACCACGAATGAGATCATGGTACGCTAACTTTCGGGTCAAATGGTCAAATCAATATGACCAAGTCTCCTATGCGAGAAAGAGAGATCGCGGGACTCGAAGCAACCAAACACGGAGAGGATCACGGAAGAATCGAGAAAAATCAGCGAAAGATCCTCCCATAACGAGAAATCCATAAACGGACTACAGAAGAGTCAAGAATTTTGCAATTGTTTTTCTTAAAGCTCACCTCGAAACCGTCATCGATGGTGAAAGCGAAAGCAAATTGTCTTGCGACTTACTAACCAAGGCAACATCCTTAAGAATAAAGGAAGCATTATCGCAATACCTTTGGCGATGGCGTCGAGACGAAGCGTCTCGAAGGTGATCGTCTCATCACGGAGCGCGGGCTAGGGAGGAGAACCAGCGGAGTCTCCGGTCATATGGCGAGAACAACCGGAGTCTACAAGCCAAACCTTCTCCTTCCCTACCCGTGAACTGAGTCAAGCAGTAAAGTCTCGATCTTGGGATAAATCAACAATGATTTTGGCACCCAATCTTGAATAACACGTCGGCGGATGAAGTAGTCAAGCCCGAGTGACCTCTATCTACCCTCGCTCTCTGTCACTCAAAGCGGAAGGTCTAAGAGTAGACCAGAAGGCATTCTTTGGGTCCGGCCCTTTCTGAAGGAGGCGAGTCGAACACACCTGATCTTGAACTTGAACTGCCAGTAGCTATCTCGATGGGGAAAGCGAGATCTACCCTCGGGGCGGCGGAAGTCCGATCGGAAAGCACATGAGGGCGAAAACCGAAAACTTCGGAAAAACCAAGTCCTCGATCTTTGCACAAACCCATCGAAGAAACAAGCCTAGACCTCGTGTTGGTCTTAGGTGCACTCAAGGTGCAGGGCCGACCACGAATCGCCTAAGAGACTCAACATAGTCTCTGTGCGATCTTGGCGCTGAAGCATCGATCGTTGTGTGTCCATCCTTCGGCCGAAGGTGCAATGATACTTCACCTTACGAGAGGTAGAAGCGACATGTGAAATTACCTTCTTGTCGAAATCCCACGGACATAGCCGGCTGACTTGAAATGGACTTTCTCGGTCACAGGCTCGGTCTCGATCACACAGTGCTATGGAGTGCGAGCACGGCGGTGGATGCTTCCTCATGTCCTCAGAGAAGTCATATCCTAGACCACGATTAAATCTGCGAGATCTTAGATTGGTCTAGAATAAGATTGAGCTTCTTCTTGCCTCCTACAAATCTCTCGAGAGTGTTCATAAAGTCTTGACACTCCCGAAAGAGAGTGCAAGAAGAGCGAGGGAAGAAGAGATAGCGAGAGGTAAGGGAGCAAAAGAAGAACCGGCGAGAGGGAAGAATGGCTTGTGCACGCCTGCAGCCGACTACGAGGGGCAGATCCTCTTGCTAGCAGTTGGTTCACGTTGCTAAGCGTCTCATCCTTACCACAGGGCTTCTCCCCTTCTCCACAATCATATTGCAAGCACAATGTGACTTCTCTAGAAGGTCCTTAGTTAGCTTCACACATTTCTCATCCAAAGCAATCAAGTCGATTTTAGTTTGTTACACTTAATGCATGGTGAGCTAACGAGGGTCCTTAGAAGCAAAGCGAGCCATCTTCCTTTCATGATCAATCATATCTTGAAGCTGTTTGGAAACGACCTCAAGTTCGCAGATTAACTTAGGGCGGTTTAAGCATGAAACAATCGGCTCAAGTAAAAAGCTTGTAGTTGACAATTTTATGATCTGCGGTTTTTAAGTTCATCTTCAAGTTATTGCAATTTTCACAAGACTCGAGGCGGATCAAGAAGCATGGCATAAGATCCTCTAGCGACAATGTCCTTACCCTCACATGAGGTGGGAGAAGTAGTCTCATCGGTAATAAGTAGGAGTAATGACCATCCTACTCAACTCTAACTCGACAAGCGGACTAACATTCTCCACCTTAACACTATCAAGTTCGGAGGACACACTATCATGTGAGGTCCTTAACTTCTCCATATCAACTTGACAAAAGCGAGCATGTATCACAATCATCACTAGAAGGAAGCGGATGTAAGAGCAATAATCTCTAGTGACAGTCTATCTATTTCCTTCTCTAACTCGGCACACCTAGCCTTAGCTTTAGCATGAAAACCTCCTAGCTTAAGAAAAGCATGATTGAAATTTTGTTCGTGAGTGGGATCTACCTCGTCCAGAGTCGGAGTACATCTGTTCATTGTCGGAGTTCGCCCTCGAGGGCCATGAAGCACATCTTGGGAGAAGTCGTCGCCGCCATCCTTGGGCTCTTGGTCACCCGAATCCGTCATCGTCGCTCCATCCCTCCACCTCGGCTGAGGTCGAGGTCGTCGAAAGCGGTGAGGCCAGATGGAAAAACTTCTTGGCTTTGCCGAGTTGCGGAACTTCTTCTTCTTTGGCGTCTGGTGGAGGCTTCTTGTTGCAGTTCTTGTCGGTGTAGTCGTTCTTGCCGAACATAGTAGTCGTTCTTGCCCTTCTCGGCTTAGGGCGGTTTGCTCGGATGTGGTTGGGGCCACCACACTCGAAGCAAATCACGGGTCCTCCTCTCTTCTGTCCCTCCTCCTCTTGTAAGCATGAGAAAACTTCGAGCTAGGAGGGCATTGCTCATCCTCAAAATTGCTCTAGCGATCATCGATTATGTCACGAGAGAGCGACAAGGAGAAACCACAGAAGAATCGACAAGAGAACGGAAGCGAAGCGGGATTGGTGACTAAGGCCATCGGCTGTGACTTCGACTTTCGAGACAACGTCAATCTCGTGAGTCTTGAGGCGCGAGTCTGGCGCATCAAGAGTCAAGGTCGAGAGTCTGTGGTGTCTTTGATGGTAGTCACTTTCATCTCCCAAACCACGAAGATCAAGTCTTGTGAGCATCGGCGGCGTTGTCCGGTCGGGTATGTGAGACCGACCGCTCGGAGGTTGCTCAAGATCTTGTGAAAGCGTCTGAAGCACTCATCTAAGGACTCACCGACAAGCATCTCAAATTTGTTGTATTCTCGTTTGAGCCCAGTCTGTCGAGCCGTCTTGATCTGGGTGGTGCCCTCATGGTATCGTCGAGGTCACCCGGATATCGTAAGGCGGACGGCGGGTGAGATATCTTGATCAAACTCACTCGACTCAAACCACGGATGATGATGTTCCTTGCCTTTGCATTTGCCTCAACATCAACCATGTTCCGGCATTGATGTTCTCATCGGCGAGAGCAATGAATCGAACCTTGACCTTTCGCGGATGGCATACCCCAGGCTGGATGTATGTCTCCATTCGGCTCTTCGGAAGGGTGTCGATGCCATCAGCAGGCGGCAGTGAGTACTTGTCCATCGCCACGGCTCTTGAGACGGTTAAGATCTATTGAAAAGAGCTAACAAGCTCGATACCAATTGAAGGACGGAAAGGCGACTAGAGGGGGTGAATAGGAGCACCTAATCTTTTTACAAAAGAATGGATTCAACTTGTAAATCACTCCAATAGCTATGAGAGCTATGAAGATCAAAGATTAAGCCTGAGGAAGTCTTATGTTGAATCCACTCCTCACCCCATTTCGACAAACAAAAAGAGGAAGTTGAACAAATCGGGACAATCGGTACAACCCGAACAAGCGGCGGTTGTACGCATGATCGGCTACAACCCTTGAACAAGCGGCGGTTGTACATGATCGGCCTAACCCGCGATGTTAAGGCCGGTCGTTCCGATTGTCTGGAAGCGAGTAAAATCAGCTCGGGTTTCAAAACGAAAATCGATCAAACTTTTGATCTCTGGCGGCCAAACTTGACCAAAATTGAACCACACCTTCCTAAGATATTAGGAACCTATTCCAAGCAACGATTTCAGAGATCCATGCCAAGGTTCCTATCCTTTTGCATTTGAGCGAAGGTGGGTTCAAAAGCAGAACAAAAACAAAACTTGATCTAACGACTTGCTCGTGGGTGGATGATGATCTAGATGACCTTAGATAGGTTCTCACATGTCCCAGCAAGCAAGATCAAGAGGAAGAACCAAGCAAAAACTCCCGAATTGAAGAAAGCCCCAAAAATCACAAAAGGGAGAGCGAAGAGCGAGAGAAACACGAATAGAAGAAAACTTGATTTCCATTCATTGAATCAAGAAGCGAAATACAAAGAGATACATCCCCATACGCATGGACATTAGAACAAGAGGAATGATTACAAGTTCATCAATCCATCCTCTCCCTCTCCCTAAGCCAAGAACTCACATTGGAGAGCTCTGAAGGGGACAAGCGAGGAGCACCAAAGCGCCTCCACCAACACTCCTCAACCACTAAAGAGCAAAAGAAAACAACCTCACAAAGCCTCTTTTGACTCTAAAACCCTAATTCCACCCAAGTGCTCAAGAGGGCATGCAGCCCTCCAATCCTTTATATAGCCTTGGCTAGCGGGTCTCCTCCCGTTCGCCCGCTAAGTCAGGAGCCCGCCCGCTTGTGCGGCCTTGCGAATTTCGATCGCCTTACACTGCCAAGGGAAGCTTCGCGCTCCTTGTCTCGCCGCCTCGCAACCACCTCGAGTCCACGTCGTCTTGACACATCGACCGTTCGACCTCGGCGCCACTGCGCCTAGTCCGATCCACCGTGTCTCGCCACGACTCCGCTCGGCGTCCTGCGGCCACACGAGACAAGAAACACGAAACAGGAACAAGTTCTTCACAACTTGACCCAACGTTAGCTCAAACATGCAATATGCAACACATATGCATGAACACACTGGATATGACCTATCCCAAAACTCAAATCACCAAAATGGCGAAACTCACAATACAATCGGTACAACCGCCATGTTACCGGCGGATCAACGCACTCGGTCGTCTGGCTCAATACTGCGGTGCGTTCCGATTTCCAATGAAGACCGAACACGAAAAACAACTTCTCGGAATTCTTCAACGCCATTTACCAATCGGTACAACCGCCTGCGATCGTACCGCCCATATTCTGCCGGTCGTTCGATTTTCTGACGACTTCGAGAATGACTTCCGAAAATCGTGAACCACGCATAGCGACAAGGTCCGACCACACAAACCAAACTCGTGACCTAAAACCTTTGTCAATTACTCATCACTTTCATGGAACCGACCACATGGTCTCTCAATCAATCGAGATAAAATGCTCAAAGGATAGAACTTCACAACAAAAGAAATAATCAATTGAGAGTTCATTGTCAATATTTCAATTGAACCAACTACACAATATTTCAATTGTGAGGGAATATAACAATGGCGAGAACAATAATCACGGTGAGCGAAGCTACCAACAGAATGGAGCAAAATGACGAGACATCATCAACATAATGAAGTAGAGGGATCTGATGAGCATGAATAACATGACACAATATTAGAGAATTCAAAGCGATGAGCTCGTACCTCCCACAAAATTACTAAGCAATATCTCCCAGTGCTAGAGTCAATCAAATCAGCACAATTTGAAACTTCTACTAGCACAATCCAAAGCGGTGAGCTCGTACCTTGATGGGAGGCGTGGACAAAGAGGGAGTCGAGGTCGGGGGTTGCAGAGGGAGGACACCGACGCGGGGAGAGAGGAGGCTTGGGGATGACAGCAGTGTAGGGGAGGTCGACGGCACGGAGAGAGGAGGCTCGGGGATGACGGCGGCATAGGGAAGGTCGACGGCCCAGAGAGAGGAGGCTAGGGGATGACGGTGTAGGGGAGGACGACGACGTAGAGAAGGGAGGCTCGGGAGGAACACGAGAAGTAAGGGTGCTGGGGAGGCAGACTGGAGAGTGAGCTCTGAGGACTGAGGAGTAAGGACGCAAACCCTAGTGGGGCCCTACTTAAAAAAGAATATCGCAGACGGTTCTATTAAATAACCGTCTGTGATATGTAATATCACCGACGGTTCTCTTAAAGAACTGTCTACGATAATTGAATATCACAGACGGTTATATTCCAGGACCGTCTGCGATAATCGAGCATATCACAGAGCGGTTCTATTGGAGGACCGTTTGTGATATCGAAATATTAGAGGCGGTTCTATTTTACTAGCAGTGTGATAAGTATCCTGAGCAGGTTTTATTATGGGCAAATGCAGTGATGAGAAAATTTTTGGGCGTGTGCTGCGGAGGGTCTTGTGGCGGGAAAAATATTTTGGCGCATTGTTATCATGAGCGGTTTATTCCACTAAACGCATGTGATAGTTCATACATTATTTAAAAATATTACATTTTTGACTAGCCTCAAGAAATGCTACCCATGCCCTCCGAAAACAAGAAAGCAGTTCATACAATCACAGATGGAATGGTTTCTTAATTAGCGAATCAATTACAATGGAATAATTCCTTAATTACATGCCGAGTTTGTTAATTACAATGGAACAATTTTCCAAATAGGTGTCACCGTGTGGGATCATTCTACTTGCTATTTCGTTTTAAAATATAGCCCTTAGCGATGATCAACATGCATATAGCTAGCTTCCTCCTTTGGGTTCTTCCTCAAGCGATCTTAGTCTTGAAAGGAGGCAACTTCGTCAAATTGATTGTACTCTTCCTCATCCACAGTATTCTCAACTCCGACAATCCTTCTTTTCCATGAAGAAGCGTGTGGCAGTTCTTATTGCTTGAGTCCTTTACATAAAAATTTGAACAACTTGCTTAGCGAGTCTGAATGGTTAGATCCTTGTATCAGACACATTCAAGGTCCACAGTGGTAATATTTGTACTTATCGACCTTCACACCACAGTAGAAGTTTGACCCAATGACAACTGAAACATGGGGATCTTGAAAAGTGCGTGGTCGAGCTACCAAATCTCCTCTGAACCCATAGTAGGAGCTCAACCCGTATTGAATTGCTCGTGAAATGCATCTATCACGGATCTGCTTGATACGGATTATGCTCTTCCTATCCTAAGCTCTCATATAAAATGTGTACCCATTTATGTCATATCCTTGCCATGTCACATCCTTGCCATGTCACAATTGTAAATTTTAGCCCTTTTGCCAACCATGGCAGCGTGTCATCATCACTTGATGACGGCCTCCCAATGAATCGCACCTTTAACCATGTGTTGAACCGGCGGTTGTGCTCTCTTGTGATCCAAACCTCCGACTGGCATGGATTCTGTTGGTGTACCATGTCTTTGTGCTCGTCGATGTATGAAGACACTTGGGTCATGTGTTGCAAGACCGTGAAATGGGCTTGAGCGTACGCATCAAAATCGGGAGTGATTGCTTTCCTTCCGATGGTCCCGTTACCCTCCAACCTCTCCTCATGACGAGATAGAGGCATACCTATTGTTTCCACCTGAGCCATGTAGTCGACGCCTTGAGAACTCAATGACCTCTTCGGTTGCATAACCTTCGATGATCTTGCCCTCGTAGAGATTGATTCCGTACATAGGACTTGAGAATTCCTATGTACCTCTCGAGCGGTATATATGGCGTAAGAACATAGAGCCGCATATCTTTATCTCTTTCACAAGGTGAACAGTGAGATGGACTATGATATCAAAAAATGACGGAGGAAATACATCTCAAGATGACATAGAGTCGTCACCACCTCGACTGCGGTATATCTAGCCCTTTGGGATCGATGACCTTGAGTAATTGAGTTAAAGAAATAACACAGCCTCATGATTGCCACTCGGAACTTATTGACAAAATACTTCCTAATTGCAACAAGAAGCATTTGTGTCATCGACACATGACTATCATGAGACTTCATACCAATTAATTTCAAATCTTCTATAGAAACAAGTTTCTTCATGCTTGAATAACTTGGACCAAAACTGTCACACCACGTAAGCTCTGGCACAGTTCCTTTCTCTTGGCCTTGGACAGAGTGTAGCAAGCTAGGGGAATGTACGTTCGTCCTTTATCGGTCTCTTTCGGTGCTAATTCGGTCCTTATATTCATATCAACCAAATCACGTGCATTGACACTATCCTTTGTTTTGTCACGAATGTTCAATAAGAGACCAATCAAGTTATCACTTACATTCATCTCTACGTGCATGGCGTCGATGTAGTGGCGAACTTCTAAGTGCTCCCAATAAGGTAAGCCTAAAAAAATTGATCGTTTTTTCTAGATATTCTTCTGATGGGTCCTCAATTTACGTCTCTTTCCAAGCAACATCCATATCCTTGACTATATCATAGACCTTTTTCCCTCTAAAAGCCCTTGGAGCTGAATCATCCTCCTTATTTTCGTCGAATTGTTTCTTCATCTTGCGGCATGGGTGATACCTGGGAAAGAACCTATGGTGACGCATGTACACAGTTTTGCGCGAGTTGTTCAGCCACACACTCTCGGTATCATGTAAGCAGTGTGGACATGCTTTGGCTCCTTTTGTACTAAACCCCAACAGGTTACCAAGGGCAAGAAAATCATTGATGATGTAGAACAACACAGTGCATAAAGTGAAATTTTCTCATTTGTACGCATCCCATACATGTACCCCTTCTTTCCACAGTGTCACAAGACCTTCCGGCAATGGTGCTAGGTACACATCAATATTGTTCTCAGGTTGCTTCGGCTCTTGGATAAGTAGTGACATCAAAATGTACTTTCGCTTCATGCCTGACCAAAGAGGAAGGTTGTACATACATAGATTCACGGGCGGTGCTATATGTTTTGCTCATGTTACCGAAAGGATTCATTCCATCATACTCAACCCAAACCTTATATTCATCGGTTCTGCACCGAGGTCTTTGAAGCACCTATCGAAGTTTCTCCACTGGGCAGAATCAACAGGGTGTCTTATCTTTCCATCTTTCTTACGCTCCTTTGAGTGCCAACGCAACAATCTTGCTTCCTTTGGGTTCGCAAATAAACGCTTTAAACAGGGAATTATAGGCAGATACCACAACACCTTAGCAGGAGGTCCTTGCTTCACATCGATACCCTCGCTGTCATCGAAGTGATTATTACGCTTATATCGGGATGCTTTGCACACTAGATATACATGCATGTCTGCATACTTTTTACAGTAGAGGATACAATCGTTTGGGTATGCATGTATTCTTTCTACTTCCATTCCTAATGGACAAAGAATCTTCTTAGCTTGGTAGGTAGTTCTGGGCAACATATTTCCCTCTAGAAGGATGTCCGCTAGGAGACCTAGTAACGTTGTGAAACTCTTATTGGACCAACCATTGTTTGTCTTCAATTTCAACAGTTCAAGCACGGAGGAAAACCTTGTGTATTCCGGCTTGCAACCTAGGAGCAAAGGTTTCCCAGTCCTCCATTAAGCCCTCGAATCTACCAAACTCTCTCTCACTATAGTCCCTTACGCATCGCGCATAGCATCGATCAGTTGTCATCGTGCGACCTACCCTCATCGAAAGCCACATCCACATCCAAGCATATCATTGTCTCCCTCGGCGATGTTGCTACCTTCCCAGTATAATCTGCTCTTCATCGTGACTAGTCCAACATGTATACTCTTTTTTGAAACCCCTTCGAATCAAGTGCCATTCGATCTGCGCTGGGTCGGTAAACATCTTCAGATTATCACAATCGATGCATGCACAATACATAAATTTTATCCCCTTCTTCAACATATCCTGCTCGGCAGCTCTTTTAAAAGTAGACATGCCATCAATGTACTCTTCACTCACATGGTTCTCAACGTACATCCAGCTTCGGTCCATCTGTGCTACGCACGTAAGAAATTGAATAGCAATCAACCCAGGGCAAATATAAATTTAAGGATTATAGATCGTGATAACTGAGGCTCACTATGATGTAAACAATATTATTTTACACAATACAGGACAAGTGAATATATATACACACACACACACATGCGTGCTGCTCATTGTTCTATTGTAAATGTTAACTGCCAATAACCTCTTTGGACGATAAACCTAGCTATCATCTATGCATCTCTCTAGATTATAATGCATATAATTAGAAGCAAATACTAACCTTAGATCACCAAGAATAAATAGATTTACAAGCACACTTGCAAATCTCGACATTTAATTCTTTCACCAAATGCCCCGAGTAGGCCGCCTCCTTCAAAGCGCCGCATATCGAGAGATATCGATCAGGTCGGAAGGACAAGATATTTAATTGCGAATATCACAGACTGTTCTTTAAAAAAACCGTCTGTGATAAGTAACACAGATGGTTTTAAATAACCACCGTCTGTGATAATCGTAGGCTCCCACGGTTCTTGTGAAGAAACTTCACATATGGTTCTTAAATAGAACCGTCTATAACATTTCACTTATCACAGACGGTTCTTAACAATAACCGTCTGTGATATTGGCCATTAAATATCTGGTCAGAAGTGAGAAATGTCACTGATATGTGCGACTACTTTGAAGGAGGCGGCCGGCTCTGGGGCGCGTTTGGTGAAAGAAGTACCATAGATTTTCCAGTGTACTTGTATTTCTATTTGTTTTTGCTGATCTAAGGTTAGTATTCCTTTGTCTCTGATGTAGCTGCTTTGAAGAAGATGGCGAGTATGGCTAAGAAAGCAACTAAGCCCACCACGAAGCATGATCCTTTTTTTCGGTTGTTGTCCACCCAGTATGAGGTGATGCGACAGTAGCCACGGCCTACATCATCGAAGCTGACACATTCTCCTGGTAGCCATGCTTCTTGAATTTGCAGGGGCTGGTCATACCGTGGGTTGTATTCATTAGCATTCTCTGGTGGTCGGTATGGCCAGACCCTATGAGTTCAAGAAGCATGGCTGCCTGGAGAGTGTGTGTCCGATGAGGTTGGCCGTGTCTGCTGTCTCATCCTCATGCTGCGTGGACGACCCCCAAAAAAGTCATGCCTTGTCAGGACTTAGTTGCTTTCTTAGGCATACTCGTGATGAGGATATGACCCCTATGGATACAACCATATTTGCTATGCTTGCTGTTCCAAGTACAATAGCTCGTACGCTTCACTTAACTTATCAGGTGAGCTCGTTTTTAGGAGTGTCTTTATATTATATGAACTATATGATGCTACCTAATGATGAAATATATATATATGTGCAGCACCATGTCACTTTTGGTCCAAGACAAGCAAGCAGTTTGAGCTGGACCCGTTTTGGAATCCAGTTCGTCCTCTAGAATCAACTTGACAGCATCAACTTAAAATAGACATAACTTTCACATACGGAGTCCGTTGGAGGTCCACGAGTACTTGATGGAAAGCTTATTTCGGCCTCTTTCCAACGGATCTGGCCTCACCTCCAAATTCCTTCTGGACTGATTGCAATCATCAAAAGAAGGCATCGTATTATTTGTTTGGGCCAAACTGGGCTTTGTAATTATACTGAACTTGGCCCATCTGCCGGCGGCCCACCCGGAGCGCGAGTACTGTTCACATGAACAGTACCCACGACCTTTAGTACCACCCCGCTTCTTCTTTATTTTTGTGGCTCCTCGTTTCCTATTTAAGGAGGCTGCACCCCCTCTAGTTTAGTTGGATTTTGTTTAGTTAAAAGTTAGCCTTGTTGCAACTTCGTGTATTAGCTTGTGTCGACTAGACCAACCATAATACCGCTTTCGAAATCCCAATTCCAATATTTCAATCTTTATTTGCAATTTCAGATTGCTTTATCTTGTTCTTGCGTGCTTCTTGATTGTATCACGAGGAATCGACCTTCGTGGTCGGAGTCAGCCGGAGTATTACGTGGGCGGTTGATAACGACTGTCAATCGGTTCAGCGATTGCGTGGTTTGAGCCTTGCATGTTCGTAGCAGGATCGTCAGAGTTGAGCGACGCCTACCGGACTTATCATTCTCATCGAAAGATCGGGCCAACAAATAGAACCTTAGGGTTCATCAACTCGCCTATTCTTCAAAGCAGCCGTCCTTATCACAGACGGTTTTTTTTAATAACCGTCTGTGATACACATCATAAACGGTTCTAAGTAATAGCATGCGTGATAATAAGCATCACGAGCGGTTTTAATTAACAACAAATGCGTGATAAATAAACATCACAGATGGTTCTAATTAACAACCGATGCGTGATATTAGGAGACCTCACCGGCGGTTTACGAATTATTACGAGCGATTATTAATAATAACCGTGCAGTGATATTCGCTATTAAATATCTGGCCGTCCCCTCAGATCTAGATCTATCTGAAGTGAGATATGTCTTTGATATAAGAAACTGCTTCGAAGGAGGCGGCTGGCTCTAGGGCGCGTTTGGTGAAAGAAATACCCTAGATTTTCAAGTGTGTTTGTATTTCTATTTGTTATTGGTGATCTAAGGTTAGTATTCTTACATCTCTGATTAATTTGCTTTGAAGAAGATGGCGAGTCTTGGCTAAGAAAGCAACCAAGCCTACGACCAAGCATGATCTTTTTTCGGTTGTCGTCCTAGCAGTATGAGGTGATGAGACAGTAGCCACACCCTACTTCATTGAAGCTGACACACTCTCCTGGCAGCCATTCTTTTGAACTTGCGGGGTTGGTCATCTTGTGATTGTATTCATTAGCATTCTCTAGGTGGTCGGTATGACCAACCCTATTCAAGAAGAATGGCTGCCAGGAAAGTGTGTGTTCGATGAGGTTGGCCATGGCTCCTGTCATCCTCCTCATGCTGTGTGGACGACCCCAAAAAAATCATTCTTTGTCGTGGACTTAGATGCTTTCTTAGGCGTGCTCGCCCTCTTCTTCAAAGAAGTCTTATCAGAGACAATTCTTATTAAAAATCGCATGAAACATATCACGAGCGGTTCTAATCTGAACAAATGTGATAATACACATCACAGAGCGATACTTGTTAATAACGATGCAGATATTTATATATCCTGAGACGGTTTGTTCCAATAAACCGCCTTTGATATATATCACAGACGGTTTATTCCAATAAACTGCCTATGATAGTTCTATAGCCAAAAAAAATGTTCGCACGCCAGTATAAGTAGGCCCAATCCTGAGCTTTCTCATCTTCTTCTAGTAGTTGAGCTTAGCTCTTTCTCCTTCTGGCCTCACCTCATCTCCTCCTCTTGAGTGAGGGCCATATGTTTGAGGCGTTGAGCTCACCGAATCGGATCTAAGGTTAGTATTCCTTTGTCTCTGATGCGGCTGCATGATCTTTTTTTTTTGGGGGGTGGTCCGTGTAGCATGAGGAGGATGAGACAGCAGCCACGGCATACTTCAATGAACCAGCAAGTTCAAGAAGCATGGCTCCCAGGAGAGCGCATGAAGAGCCTATTTCGCTGGCATTCCTCTAGGCACAACTGCAGGCCTCAGATCTATGCCACGCAGCTTGTAGAATCCTCCTCCTCATGCTGCTTGGGCACATCCCAGGCTTGCAGTTGTGTCTGGAGGAATGCCAACGAAATAGCCTCCTCATGCGGTCTTCTGGTAGCCATGCTTCTTGAACTTGCAGGCTCGATAAGGTTGGCCGTTGCTACTATCTCATCCTCCTCATGCTGCGTGGACGACCCTCCGAAAAAAAACGTTATCAGAGATGATTCTTTTTAATAACCGTCTGTGATACACATCTACCGACGGTTCTAATTAAAAACCATCTATGATAATTAAACATCATAGACGGTTCGTGGTTCTAACCGTCTGTGATATTTATATACCACAGACTGTTGTAGTTGATAACCGTCTGTGATACATATCACAGACGATTTATTCCACTAAACCGCCTGTGATAGTTCTATAGCCAAAAAATGTTCGCACGCCAGCATAAGTAGGGCCAATCATGAGCTTTCTCATCTTCCTCTAGTAGTTGTGCTCAGCTCTTTCTCCTTTTGGTCTCACCTCACCTCATCTCCTCCTCTTGAGTGAGGGCCATATGTCTGAGGCATCGAGCTCACTGAATCGGAGGGCCCTAGCGCTAGCCACTACTAGGTGGGTGGATTGCCCTAACTACCGTGTGCAAGCAAATGTGTTCTACACCAACACCAAAGGAAATATTGGTCAGGTGTTTTACAAATGTCCTTATTTCTTAGTAAGTAAACTTGAGTTTGATTTCTTGCGGTTTGGATGTTTCTCCAGTAGCTATGAAATGTGTGTCTTTGTTTTGGCATTTGTCTTTGATACGTGGTCATGGGATGTTAATATTTCGGTGAGCATACACCATGGACAAAGCAAGGGGCCAAAGACATCTGAGGCAAAGGATGGATTATGGGGTTTGGAGCAGAGAGAATGGAAGTTGTGTTGGAGCGAAGCTAAACATCTTTGGAGTTGAAGATGGAGCGCGTTCGGACCATATCAAGTGGTTGGAGAAGATTTTGTGTGTGTGTGTATCATTGTTGTAATTTATGGCATGTTTGTGAAGTAGTGGTTTCTGTAATAGTAAAAAAATTATCACAGATGGTTCCAACCACAAACCGTCGGTGAAACATATCATAGACAGTTATACTTAAAACACCGTCTGTGAAGTGTTCGTTATCACAGAGGGTTATTGTTAATAACCGTCTGTGATATGTAGATTTCACAAACGGTTGTTTCAACTAAACCGCCTGTGATAGTAAACAAGTTCAGCATAGACATACAATAACTTAACTTCAAACTGGATTTCTTATATCATTTTTTGTATTTACATATAGTCAAACAATGTGGCTAGTCGCTTACTTACAAAAGATTTAAAAAAGTAGAAATAATAAAATATCAAGTTTTCCTAGTGGCCCAAGTAGCCAGCTATCTCCGCTATCAAAGCTTCATAGGCGACGTCATCGGCATCAGAGGGTTCAGGATCAGCGCATGTAGCCTGAAACACTTCTAACCGTTGATGTGATTGTTCCATACTACGCTCAAAGAAGTTTCTCTGAGAGCCAAGTAGAAAAGCGCCCATAGGCCCTCTTCTCTTGCTTGAGGTGTCTCGGCAGTGGGCTCGGTGCATCGCCGCCTCGATGTCGCATTCCAAGTGACGGTAATCCTTCTGCAGACGTGCAACCTCTTGCTCGAGGACTACACCGATGGCGAGGTTAGCTCGCCGGAAGCTGCAAACCACTCGGAAGACACGGTAGACGAGGTTGTCTAGACGGTGCAACGTTGCCGTCACGTGTCCCGGCATATCGTCTGCCGGAGGAGGGAGGGCACTGTGATTATAGTGTCCTTCCATAGCTTCCGCCAGCGTACGGCCGGTGAGGTGCTTGTACAGGATGGCCTGGTAGGCCATCAATGCCAGTGTCAGGGGAGAAGAGTGGGGAGCCATTTTGTTTGTTCTTGAGAGTACGTAGAACGATGTGTAGTGGGGAGTATGGTGGCGGATAATCTCGTTTGTGCTTGAGAGCATAGCGATGTGTGAGAAGTACGGTGGCAGATGATCATTATTATAAAACATGCAAGGAGTAACGTCGGCGTGGGAGACGAAGAGACGCATCTCACGGGAGGCGAAGCAGCATTCAACATATCACAGACACTTCCAACAACAAAAAGTCTGAGATACAAAAATAATCACAGACGGTTCATATGAAAAGCCGTCTGTGATAGTTCACAAACGGTTTTAAACATGCACCGTTTGTGATATTAATAACTATCACAGATGGTTCTTTTTAATATCCATCTGTGATATTTCACAGACGGTTTTAAATATGCACCGTTTGTGATATTAATAACTATCACAGACAGTTTTTAATCCGAATCGTCTATGATAATTTCACAGACGGTTTTAAAGATGAACCGTCTATGATATCACATCTTCACAAACGGTTTTTACATGCAGCGATGCGTACCAGCGTCGCTAAACCAAAACTATCGTGATTGTATTTATCTGAAGGTTAGAGGAACCGTCTGTGATGAGGTGTCCAAAATAGCCCCTTTTGTAGTAGTGTATGTAATGCATGCATAGATAATGTTACTAGTTTCTTCTCATTCATGAATGACTGCAATGCATAAATAAAGAGTGGACATTACAATCTCACTACAACTAAACTTCTACTTGGTAAGAACAACATATAATGGAAGAAAGACCGCAAAACTAACTAATTTCTGAAGCATTTTCTCAACTCTTTCCATCCTTTCATCCAGTCTTTTAGGTCTATTCTTTTCATTTTGCATGTTCTGACAATGCCATGTAGTCTTGGTCTTCGAGATCCATCCTTTACACTATGGCTTCCACCTCCCCACCCTCGTCAGCAAGACCAGTAGCTTGCTTGACTGAAGGAGCTCATTCGCAGGGTCTTTGTCGACAGTATCAGTAACTCTAGGAGCTTCGGCCACTATGTGCGCCGTGCTATGGTTGGAGTCCTTGACTTCTTCTTCGGCATCACTACCCCCTTCTTGTTTAGCCGCAGATGCAGGAGTGGGCTTAGCATATGCCTGGGCCAGAAGGACCAAATCCCACCCTCCCTCCCTTGCCATGCGTACATATGACTACCATAACCGTGTTCCCTTCAGCTGCACTAACTCCCAATATGTGGGCTGTGCTGCTCGAGGGGTAAGGCAACTCAATCTTAGATCATACACATCATGATCCACTTGGAATGTGTGAAACAACCATCGCATCACAGCGCCCCATATATGCCCCTTTGCTCTTGGCAGGGGCACAGTCGCCGATTGGAAATAATGTAAATCAATCCCCTCGGGACCCTCCATAATAGTCACTGGATCATAATAAATTTTGAAATTGGTGATGTTCGACATATTTGACACACTACACCATAAAGAATATTTCTACGATTAACTACATATCTAAAACTAGACTACCCACGGAAAAATATTATGTACAACATACTGCCCTACGTAACCGTACATCTAAAACTATGTAATCCAGTCGGTTAAAAGAATTACCTCGCAGGTGGGTAACCGGACGGGCATCGCTTCACTAGCTTCTCTCCTCTCCTGTATTCCTCTCCCTTTCATCCTTCTCTTTTTTCTGAATAAAAGTGAGTCTTGCGTCGAATTTTAGGGTTTGAAGGGTGTTTTATAGGAGTCATGGATTCCTGTCGCCGTTTCAACTGGCGGCATTTGTCGCCGATTCAGCAGACATGGGAGTTGGACCAGCGACATAGGGGCAATAGGTCCCTGTCGCCGGTTTAATTGGTGACAGAAGTCTGTCGCCAGTTGAAAAGCACCTAGTTTTGTAATTGTTTGAGACGACTATTTATTTTTATAATTATTTTTGAAATTTTTTTTTTATATTTACTCTCCATGCGCACGACCTTTGATGCGCGTGGTGGGACAATTAACTAATCATGGTTTGCGCCCTGCATTGCTGGCTGCACTCTGCCTCTACTGGGCTGCTTGGGATGTGATGGCCTGGAAGAAGCGTAACGCAGCTGGCGTTGCTTCCTTCCTATGGAATATCGTTCATTCGTAAATTCATTGGGCTTAGTAAACAAAGAAACCTTACGGTGAAGAGCTGGATGAAGCCAAAGGACGAAGGGGAGGCTAGGGCCAAAAAAATATCATGTTAAACCTACTGTATACTGTAATACTAATGATGTATGATCTATCAAACATTGTAAGTAATCGAAATTTGCTTGAAATCGTTTTGCGAAAACGACAGCAGTGAAATTCAAGCCAAATTAGTCAAGACTGTTGATTTCATTCGGGGAAAAAATAGTGCCGAAGTGGCCGATTGAAGAGGACAAAATGTCCATTTTTCTACAGGCATGAATGTTAAGTAACTAATTCATGCTGGCAAGGTGAAATGAGTTTTGCAAATATAAAAAAATAAAGAAATAGACGAAGAAAGAAAAGTTAACAGACATGACTTCTTATGGCCACCCGCGAACCATTCACCTCCGCCAGCAGTAGCATCCTTCATCCCACCGCTAGCATCGTCGCCGCCCGCTATGCTCCCATGACCGCCCCAACCTAAGTTAATCGTCAACATCTATCATTGACTATCTTTTGCTGCTAATGCCCTAAAATCTAACTCAATCACCAGGCTCGTGGCCCTTGCATAACGCCCATGAGCAAACTGCAAGAAGCAACCTAGCCAAGTGGTGGAGGTCAGGGGGCAACGGCGCCACTACCTCTGCTGTGGCAGCACAACTCGCTCTCCGAGGTGTAGAGGTGGGGCGAGGTGGATCCGGCCACCGGCCAGCCCCAGCGCGTCTCCAGCCCTTTCTCCTCCACCTTCCCTTCTTCCTCCTACCTTCCAGCATGCCAGCCACACTCGATTTGGCAACAGGGAGGTGAGATTGACCGGCAGCCCAGCGCCACCTCGGCGGCCATCCAGGCCCGCGGCGACCACCCAAGACCGTCGCTCCTGGGTCCGCCGCCTAGGACCAACTTTGACCGCCTAGACAGCCTTCCCGCATAGGCCAACGATTTCCATGAAATCGCGGCGGCCACCCGCCGCCCAATGCCTAATCCCTGAGATTAATCCCCGCCTACATCGGATTTTTGAACACTGACTAGATCTGTATATTGAGTTTAATGTACCAATCGGTTCACCCAAAAGATTAAGTTGTTGTGGAAAGATGAGCGATACACTCACACTTGACACTGAATCGTGCGGTTGTCGATGCATAATTCCTTATGTATTCTTCACAAATCACAGTAGAAAACTGAAAACTAGAGTGTTATGGATTGACATTAATTAGGAAGAACTAGCTGAGAAGAGGAAGCACAGGAAAGAACTAATTCCTCTAGATTCTTTTTGTTCCAATTTGAACGCAACTAAATACCATGTCGTTGGCAGTTTCTCAATGGTATATAGAAACAAAATCATTAATGGAACACGAAATGAGACAACAACAAAAAAAGCAACCAGAGAATGCATGCAGTACCTTTAATTTGGTTACCATCAAGAGACTATATATGTGTGTAATATCCAACAGCGGATACACTATTGATTTTTTTTAATAAAACAGGCAATAACAGTTCTTAATATGTGGAAGCATAATTGTGCCATCTCTCTTCGCATCTATCTCCAACAAGCAACCTTTTTTTCGAGGGAATCTCCTACCAGAACCGACCTGAGAAGCAAGAGTGCAAGACTAATTGCCTAAGCCAAAACGGTAACATCGTAAAAGATCCTCATCATGCCCAACCACACGGTCCACACCACAGTGAAGAATAGAAATGGCATTGCAGGCATGCATGGCCCATACAGTGCACTGTATATACATTTAGAAGCATTAATTAAACTCCATACCAAAAGGCAGATCAAGTTAACCAGTCTAACCAAAAACATGGGCTGATCAGACCAACTGCTCAACATGGCAGCTAGCTAGCAAGCTAATTAATTAAGGACCATGCATCTACTTGGAGAACCTGAGGAGGTCGGCGGCCTCGCAGCCGAGGTACTGCAGTGGAAGCCTCTGCATAGAACTACTGCCAAGTTCCATGAGCTGCTGATGATTAGGTGCCATTGCAGCTGATGCTGCGGTGACCTTTGCCTGGAAGAGCTGGTCCAGGTTCTGGTGCGAGGCGAGGAGCTTGTCCAAGATCGACCAATCCGTGGCAGCGAAGCGGTGGTCGCCACCGGCACCGCCGCCGTGGAGCATCCGTTGGCCCCGCTCGATGTCAGCTTCATCAGATTCTGCGAGCACTCGACGTCGAGGGAGCTCATGGTGACGGCGGGCGGGCAGGCATGGAGGGAGGGACTACTGGCTGCTGCTCGGTGCTCATCAGCTGTGGGAGCTGCATGGAGGGGTCGAAGGAAGGAAGTCGTAGTGCTGCATGAGGTGGGGCTGTGCCTCTGGTCCGTGGGCATTGCGCCGGGGACCGGGACCAGGAAGGGTGGAGCTCATCGTCGTCCACCGCCGCCATCTGCGCCGGGTTGAGGCCTCTCTGGTAGTTCTTCTTCTTGAAAACCCTACACACCACCCAGCCATCTTCCTGCATTCCAGATCAGATCTTGGTAAATATATTTTGCAGCCCAATCAGTTCATTAATTTACCTTACTAGCTAGCATGCAAAGTTTCTTCGGAACAGCTTGAATTGGTATTTGATGCAAGTTATTATTTAGTCGATGTCATATTGTCCATAAAAAGAAACATGCATATCTTTTTTTTTTGAAGGAAAGAAACATGCATATCTTGAATACACTATTCATGAGTTCAGATTGGTGACTCGAAATGGCATTTCATGGATGAAAGCGATTAAAAGGAAGCTAGGAACCGTAAGAAATGCTTAATATATGAACAAATTAGCAACTTTTTTTTTCACGTAATTAATTTTTTTTGACGTAATTAGCAAATTAGCAACTGAAGAGAAGCTTCAATTCAGTTTCTCTTTGATCTTTCAGGGAACGCTTAGATCGAATGATGTCTTGAGGATGTACAAGGTAATCAAACGCATAGATGCCTACCTGAACCTCAACGTTGTCTTCATCGAGGCGGTACTCGTGCATGATCCAGTCAGTCTTCTTGCCGTGGGAGCCCTCCGACGTAGAACACGAGGGTCTTCCTCATGCCGATCCTCCTGGCGTTGCCGAGGAAGATGGCCTTGTCCCGCCCCGTAGCCTTCCAGAACCCTGCCGTCGTGGCCCGGTTCGTCCTCGTCCCCGTCGGGTACTTCTTGTCCTTGTGGCTGAAGAAGTACCACTCGTCCTGAGGCCCCGTCCCAATTCTGCACCTATCTGCCATGCACCAAATATGTAGAGGATGAGTAGTGAATTGGCTATAAAGCTCTAGCAACATCAGATCTATCTAGCATGACGAGAATATTTGAAGGCCATGTTTACCTTTGAGATCCCAGGGCTCAAGCTTGTTGAGATCAATCTCCCTGATGACATCAAGATCTATGGCCTCATAAGCGACCTTCTTCCTCAGGTAGTAGTAGAGGAGCTCCTCGTCCGTCGGATGGAAGCGGAAGCCCGGTGGCACCGACAGCGGGCCGCCGCTCGGATGCATGGTTCCCTGTCGGCCGTAAGATCTGATAAGTAGACCATCACCATAGCACCAATCGTCAATAGAAATGAGAGGCTTTGCTTGTTCAAGCTACTAAACAACCTTATATACTTTTCTCATGGTGCATAGAGCTAACAGAACAAAAGGAAGAGCACAAACCTTGGAAATCTCCTTCGCCTTTACTTTGCCTGATTAGCTCAGCTCCTCAAAGCAACAAAAGTGTAGAGACAAGCAAGAAAAACATGAGGAAGGTGATGGTACAAGGGAGAGGATGAATGGGTTATATGGAAGAGGGAGGTAGGGTTAGCAAGTTCAAGATGCACCAAAGACAAACCCTAGGTCTATAAAATACATGGATGGGTTTGAGCTGTCCATTAGTGTTAGCTTGATTATTTAGTGAGAACATTGACTATATTGATAGGGTCACAGTAAGAGTGAGTGTCCATGCATGTCTTGGGCTGGTTTTGGAAGGATTAAATGAAAAGAAGGGGCTTTGTCCCTTGAATAGGGGACCTGCCCCAAAACTGGCCTGAGAAGGAGCAATTAGGTGTCTCCATCTGCAACAGTATCATTATTGTGTGATTGTGCAAATGTGCCCTTGGCAAACATGATAAGGTCATAACTGCGGCCAATGTGGTCTTGGCATTTTTCTTTTTTGTAAAATTGGAGAGATCAAGGGTTAGTGTGTAAATATCCAGTAGACTAACCTAAACTGTAGTTTGATCTTTGCACGTGGGAGTCAGGGAACAATGGAATTAAACCTCTAATTCCATTGCTCCAAATCCCAATCTTTCTATTCCTCTTCCATTCCTGCAAATGCCTTATTTTATTTCACCATACTTTAACTAATATGTAATTAATGCTCTTTGGGACTGGCATTGGTTATTTTACTTGTCCCAATTAGGGATCTAAGCCTAGGTAAAATTGAAATTAGTTACTGACTTTGTGTGGCATCTGATCTTTAAATCTAACTACTAGCTAGTTCATTGTCAACTATCTATCTGGCCATTCGAATTGTCACATGTGGATACGTAAGTGTAGCATTTCGGTATGATAGCAGATGTATGAGATCTGTATAATGATTGATCATAGAATCACTAGATATAGTCTATATTACTACTACTTTTGAACCAAAACAGATGACGTTCTAGCACTACACACATACTAGATTAGGAAAATATGATGATGTCGTAAAGTGAGAAATACACATACTATTTGGTTGTAACCTGTAATTCAACTAGCATTGATTCAAGAACCAAGCCTAGCTCAGTTGGTGGAAGGTGTGTGTATCATCATCTGTTTTTGAATGTATCCTGTAAATCACATGTGGTATTTGAAGTGCTACGTGCACATTGTCGCCGCTAGGGAAGAAAGACATGAAAACTTTCACGTCGCATCCATGGCGTTCGAGATCTGCCTTGTGTTCACTCACGATATATGGCAAAGCTAGGCAGCAATTAGTTGAACATTACTTCACAACGACCGAGTAGTCTAAGCTACTTATCCCGTGTTCAAGTACATGACTATTTTATGTGAAATTACTGTATTCTAAACGATGGGCCCTTAATCAGGCATGGAAATAATCAAAAGCTGGCATTTCTTATGAACGACAAAAGAGTAAATGAGTACCCTAGTTTTTTTTGTCAGGATTATAATGACGCAACGAAACTTAGAAGGGTAGTCATGATTCATGAATGATAATGAAGGAATCACAATTAAGTGTACTATACATGAAAAACTTTCTTGGTGGTGACCAGTCAGCCACACTAAAATTTGGTTTAATTTGAAATATATCCTATTTATGTTCTATATTTTTGTCTATATTTCAATCTAATTCATCTCTACCGTTTTTCATGTCCATTTCACCAAAAAAAAAAAAACTGATACTGGACCAATCAATTTTATTGCCCATTTTTTCCAACAAGAAAGTTTTCGCTGGCACTGTATACTCTTCATAAAGAGTCAAATACTTCTCCATGGAACAAATTATATATATATATATATGTATGTATGTATATATATGTATATATATATATATGTATGTACGTAGGTATGTATGTATGTATGTATGTATGTATGTGTGTGTGTATATATATACGTGTGTATATATATATATATATATATATATATATATATATATATATATATATATATATATATATATATATATATATATATATATATATATATATATATATGGTATGGTACTCTAGAGATCGTGCTCCCACCCTCATATACCACTTAAATTGTGCGATGGCATATCTTTATCTATTTGAGCATACTCAATAATGATTATAAGATACCCCAAAATGAGTTTCATGAAAAATTTCATTAAATTCCACTTTTATAGCAAAATTTATGTATATACTTCTTTTATATATGAAAAAGGGTATATAGCAAAAAAGCGAGGGCTCTAATGAAATTTTTTCAATCAAGTCGCATTGGAGTATCTTATAATTGGTATTTAAGTATCTGAAAATGATAAAGAAGTATAATATAATGCGTTTAAGTGGTATATCGGAAGTGGGAGTATATACTCCTAGGAGTATGAAACAGGTCCTACACACACACACACACACACACACACACACACACACACACACATATATATATATATATATATATATATATATATATATATATATATATATATATATAGAGAGAGAGAGAGAGAGAGAGAGATTTTGAGATGCCGTCCAAATCACCAACAAATTATAACATGTAATGATGATAAATGTTATACATTTCTATTCACTCTGCATTAGAGGTCACTCCATGGCGGTTTTAATGTTAAATTGTTACATATAAATATTGAAAAATACAAATTTATGTATCATGACGAGTCATATATTTATCTTAATGTATATGTTTGCAATTAATTGAATCGATAGGAGACATACTGATATTGATCGAAATAGCTAGAAAGCCAAAAATATAACCTTATAAAGTCATATGCTTGACAAGAAGCTAATCCTGATGTTGATGAAATTGGAAAGAGTGGTAGGAACGAATGATACGAAAACAGCGTCACTGATTCATTTCCGTGTGTTACTTTATTGATGTACTCGAAGCTCCATACTTCTATATGCTGGTTAATCCGTGTGATCTGACCAAACTTGATTAATTGTTTCTCTTATTGTTGGCTGAAGGATTCTTACGCTATCTTATGCGCTCGCACCGATGCACGAAATGGCTCTTTACAGGAACCTGGTCAACCACGGACGTTGAGCTAGCCGGTTGATTAGACTATATATGATCAGATTTGTTTATCTGTTCAGACTTGAGATAGCCCATTGTTAGCAGGTTAAAAATTTCGTAAATTAAATTTACTTGGTTTAGTTAATTTTTACCGCAAAAAAGAGTTCGGACACCTCTATATATACTCCATATCTCCATGTATAAACGAGAAATTAATATAGAAAAATTTAAGAACTTGTTTGTTAATTTAGCCTCTCTTTGGTTCGAAGTCTTACCAAAGTTCAGTTTAGTGGCCCCATAAAAATTCTATACTTCCTAGCTAGGAACTAGTAACGAATCGAGATAGGGCTGTGTGTATATGTATGTGTGTGTGAAAGACGTCGATGTGGAGAGAGGAGGCAGTTAGGCGCTCAGATTGGGCAAAAGACAGCAGAGACCGGAGATCTGATTATTTGTCATTCTCTAAAGATATGTAATTTAGGATTTGCTATTTATGTGTCTATAACATATAACTCTAGAATCCAGATGTCATTCGCACATAGAATATCTCCCGTGTTGATTACACTAACAAATGGGTTCTAGCCGTCTGATTCCATCACATTTAGCATGATTTGATGGAAATGTAGCTTGCTGAAATGTTTACCAAACCATATGTAGTTTACTAGAAAAACTTATATTTGTCTCTTTCTAGAAGTTTTGACAACTATTATATTTTTCCTCACAAAAAATAATTATTATTCTATCATTTTTATGTGTTCATCGATCTCACCTATCTAGGGCTACATTCACGCTGCGTCAATCGATGCTAACGAGCTTTTTAATTTGTGAACGTACGTGTGCTTAAACAAAGATCACCAATCGGCGCTAGGTTTATTTCATCCATTCCTTTTCCATTAATAAAAGCTTAATTTGACGGATCACGCAATGACAAATTACAGTCATTCTTTGCATCAAGCCAAGATTTCCCTTTCCCAAATTCTCTCCAACTACCACTCGTGTGATCCATCTGTTTCTATATTTTTCTTGTCCCCAGTTGCTCACCGACGCATGAACGCGACCAATAATTATAAATCTAGCTAATTAGCAGATTAGCCTCTTAGTTTGATCATGGAATCTCAGCTACCTCCAAAGACGATATAATGGTCAATAGTCATGGGTCGCAAGTCAGGGTGTCGTAGGCCAGCCATTGTTGATTTTTTTTTTAATTATTAATTAACTCTTTTTTAATTTTTATTGTAAAGTTAATCTCGGTGAACTTTATTTCCAATTCTGACCCTTTTGGTCACATCACCACCCGTGATGTGACAAAATAATCTTGTCACGCCATATGATAAGTCCACTAAATAACACTTTTGGTCACGCTCTTGGTGCGTGGTGTGACCAAACAACAATCATACCACACACTACTACGAAAAAGGCCTTCACAGACGGTTCAAAATGTCATCACGAGACGGTTTAAGTGAGCCGTATGAGTTTATAGGTCGATAATGATATGAGGTCATCATAGGCGGTTTGAACCATCGTAATACATAATATCACAGACGGTTATTAACTCAAAACCGTGCGTGATAGTGAACTATCCTGAGACGGTTTATAGATGAAACCGTCTGTGATTCTTTACATGCTAAATCTATTTACATTTATTGGCTAGTCTTAGGAAATGCTAGCCATGCCCTCTGAAACAAGCACATTCAATTCACAAATCAATTAACTAAAATTAACCATTAATGTACATTTACACACATGTACCATTAAGTTCAATCTATCCCAATCAAGTTCAATCTACCTTTGTGGAAACTCCCATCCGGATTTATGACTTTGTTGTTCGAAAATGACGCAAGGTGTGATCAAACTTTTATGAGCTCGCTCTGTTCCAACCTGATTTCGGCGATGGTCGTAACTTGTCGATAGGAAGATTAAATTCG